>CATLJY010000786.1:0-32322 GCA_949987705.1 Thereva unica
GCCTCAGTATAGCTGGCAGAGCTGAGGTCCGGAATAGCATGCAGGAGGATCTTGGCTGCCTCCATCGGGAGAGCGGACACAATGTGGGACAACTTCGTTTTGTCCGAAGTTATCCCGTTCAGCCCAAATTGGGCCTCAGCCTGGTAAAACCAGACGGCCGGGTCGCTCTGGTGGAATTCGGGCAGGTTGAACCTGGCCGTGGAGGCTACTTCAACTTCTGCCCGAGCTCCACGTTGAGCCAGCCGCCCCTGTTCCAGGCTGGGCAATGACTCTTCCAAATCGATGATGAAAGAGTCATCCATATTGTCTTGCATTTTGACTGACAAAATAAGAAGAAAAATTAACCATCTATAAGACACTCCTTTCACCAAAACACGAATAAACAAAACTTTTAAAGGAGATAAATGCAACTATATACCCAACGGTGTTTTGATTATATAGATAAGTTCCTAAATTCCAATGGAATATTTATTTAAATAACAAATAATATTTATAAAGTTAAATTAATTCGAATACAATATATTAATGTGAATATGGATAATAAAGAACAGAAAAGGTTAACACTTATCTTATGGTTCAAACCCTTCTAAATACTCTTCTTTTAAAAGTTTCAACGCTTGAAAAGTTTGAACAATAAACCACTTGATGGCAACTTTTACAGGTCTTAATTCTTCCTTCCGGACGTCCTCAATACGGGGTCACCAATTTAGCTGGTCCTCAGCCAACCTTAATATTTTGCTTCCCCAAATAATTTACGAGTTTGTTTTTAACGTTTTTCTTTTTTTGAAGTGTTAACTTCTTTAGGCGCGTTTGGCACCTTTTCGCTGGGGGTAAAACAAAGAATTCGCGACACGCGCATTTTGTTGCTACACCCGTTTCTGGACACATGATGGCGACACGGGCATTTTGTTGCGCACTCGTTTCTGGGCACTTGTGCCTATGCAGCTGGCTAGAGCATGGAAACTTTTAGTTGAGCTCCACTTACAAACAGCAGCGTATAATTATATGGTCCAAGAGCTAGTGACAGATTTGCAAAGTGATTCTGCAGAGGATGGGCCTTTGATATATGTTAGATTACTTAAAGCACAACTGATTAAGACTAATCGCCAATTCGAGTCTACTTAAGTTTTAATTTTATGACCTTTTGAACTTGTAGATTTTTTGACCATGAAAAAAGTGATATTGCAGAGGATGGGACTTGGTATATAGGTAAATTGGGTTGCTCCCACCTCATATTCCGATTGCCATCTCGTTTGGAGGTTAGGTTTGAATTTTGGGAATTTTTGAAAATGTCGGTTTGGTCTAGTTGAACAAAGTGATATTGCAGAGGATGGGATTTGGTATAATGGTGAGATAGACCACCAATAGCCCAAATTCGGGTGCCCATCTCATATGTAATCAAGGTTTCCATTTTGGCGGCTTTTGATTTTGTAGCCATGTTAGGTATGGCCCAAGTGATTTTGCAGAACCCAAAATTTGGACCATAGGTTCTTGGCATCTACCAATTGCTACATTTTCAATCCCATCTCCTTTCCATTAATATTTTCAGTTTAATTGAGAAAAATTGATTGATTGACGTCAGAGCAAAATTCTAATGAAGTCCTCTAACTAAATGTTAACTCTTAAACTAATTATCGTAGACCAACGTTATTAGGTTCATATTTTAGTTAAATGTGTATTATTTTATTTAGCATAAAGAGCACAAACGTGAGTGATTTCGGTTCAAAATATGAGCAAAATGCTAAAATATTCGGATTTTCCTCACGCTTTTAACTAATTTTTTTTTTTTTTTTTTGTGGCAAGAAGAAGCTTAGGAGTCACCCTTTATACTACTAGTCCGTCATGTCTTACAAGTCATGGTCCAATGTATAGTAGTAAGCTTGATCTGAAGGAAAGATGAGATAGGATAGGTTAGGGGTCTGGAGGGTGCATGATTAGATGTCGATGAACCGTTTAAACTCTGAGATGTTATATGAGTTCGGAAACACCGACTGCGGAAGAGAGTTCCACAATCGAGTTGTTCTATTTATAAACGAACTGCTAAAACGTAATGTGCGTGAAGGGTAGGGCTGAAGGGTGAAGGGGTGAGCCGAGAAGGCTAGTCTTGTGTTGCGCGAGAAAAATTGCCGTGTAGGCAGGAGGTTTTTGATTTCAGTGGAGCAGTCGCTATGAAAATAGCGGTAAAACTTGCTGAGCGCTGCTACATTCCTACGGTGGCTTAAAGAATCAATGCCAAGGGTGCTATCGCCAATGAGTTTGATGGCGCGGTTTTGCACCTTGTCTAGCCAAGCCAAGGTGGTTTTAGGGGCGCCCGCCCAGATATACGAGTTGTACTCAAGGCGTGGCCGAATGTAGGACTTGTAGACTGTAGCCAAGGCAGTTGGATGAAGGAGAAACTTGCATCTCTTAAGGAAGCCGAGGCATTGGTACGCTTGTTTGGTGACTTGGAGTATGTGATTATTCCAACGCAAATCGTTGGATAGAGTCACGCCGAGGATGTTAAGATATGGATCAGCAGTTTTATTATCCTCGCCCACTGAAATGGAGGGAAGGTTGGTGCAGGTTTTAGTGGAGAATAGACAGTACTTGGTTTTGGTTTCATTGAACTCGACACGGTTCTTGCGGCCCCAATCAAGAATGAGTTTAATGTCCGCGTTAAGAGAGTTGGACATGAGTTCACGTTCTAAGAGACAAGGTCTTGCACTTGCTTGTCCTGTGTTGTCGGAGGGGTATGAGTAACGCAAAGTACCGTCATCGGTAAAACTATGAAGTGGACTGGAGGGGATTGAGAGCAGATCATTAATGAATATAAGAAAGAGAGTAGGTGAGAGAATCGCCCCTTGTGGAACGCCAGCCAAAATGGAATGAGGGTTGGATTCGACGCCATCCAATACTACCTTGATTGAACGGCCAGAAAGAAAGCTCTCAATCCAGTTCCTTAGAACTGAGTCGATACCAATAGCTTGGAGTTTCGACAGCAGAGCGGGATGCCATACTCTGTCGAAGGCCTTGGAGATATCTAGAGCAACCAGACCAGACTCACCGAAGCCATGGATGCTTTGGTTGATGTGCTCAGTCAGGCACACAATAAGGTCGCCAGTAGACCGTTTTGGTCTAAAGCCCTACTGCTTGTCGTGAATAATTTGGTTAGACTCTAGATATTTCATCAACCTTCTATTGATTATTGTCTCCATAACTTTGGAGAGAACAGAAGTTAATGCTATTGGGCGGTAGTTTAAAGGGTCGCTGGCTTCACCTTTTTTTGGAATGGGCTGAACATGAGCTAGTTTCCAAGAGTTTGGATAAACTCCGGAGAAATATGACAAGGCAAAGAGTTTGCGCAGAGGTTTAGCCAAGGGTGAGGCACACTTTTTGAGTACCATAGGGGGAATATTATCGGGGCCAGTGGATTTATTGACGTCAAGTTCTTTGAGACATTTATACACCTCTCGTGTCCTGAAGAAAATTCCGTCCATTGAATGGGCGTTGCGATCGAGGACCGGTGGTGACGTATCAGCTTGAGGTAACGAAGAATTTGAGGTGGCGAACAGAGATGCCAGTAAATCGGCCTTGGATTTGCTTTCTGTTATCACCTCCTTTCCATTAATGAATGGAGGGGTTGAGGAAGAGGTAAAATTCTTCTTGATGGAAGTTACCAAGGACCAGAAGTTTTTGCTGCCTAAGTGTGTGTTAAGGATCAAAGGATCTTACTTCTCAATTTGTTGTCAAATGATGCTTTGACCTTCCTGATGATGTAATTACAGGAGTTTCTCGACTTGATATACTCACGCCGAAGTGACTCGTTGGGGGAATGTTTGTACGCTCTATAAGCGGCCTCCTTAGATTGAATTGCGTTCCTACATTCCCCATTGAACCATCTATTTGGCCTAGGCTTTATAGATATGGTAGAATGAGGAATGAACAAACACATTCCTACCCGTATTATTTTAGTAATACAGGAAGCGGCGTAGTTCGCACTGGCACTGCGGAAACACAAATTCCAGTCTGTGGCTTGAAAAAAGCGTATAAGTCCCAATCAGTTGGCTTTCCCATAGTGCCACACAGTTTTTTTTAGGAACTGCGTTGGTTGGGGTAGAAGATGGATATGGGAAATTAGCGCTGACTAGTTTGTGATCCGAGTTACCAAGGGGCGAGCTAACTTCGACGGAGTATCGAGTTGGATGAGAAGCAAGAAACAGGTCAAGCAGATGGGCTCCTTGACCTTCAACGACCGGAACTCGCGTTGCACAGTTCACGATTTGGTGCAAATTATTTAGGTCTGCAAAAATCTCGGCGTCTTTGCCAGAAACACTAGTGTAAGGGGCTGCTTTTCAATGTTGCAATTCATTTCATATCCTCGCACCCGTAGAATTTTACGCTGCGGGACTGCGCTGACGAACTCGATCAAAAGTCGCCATGCTCCAGCCATTATGGTTGCAACATTTAAATATTTTGCTTGGATTAATCGCTTTCGGCAATATGGAACACGTTACGTCTATTCGACTTGGAATCTGTATTTTACTTATCTTTGGGAGTATGTTATGCACTTTTTTATGCGCAATTTTGTGGGAAAATTTTGATATTGGGAGTTTGTATTATGTTTGTAATTGTCTAAATAACTGTCTATTAATTAGGGTGCCTAAGCACGAAGAAGGGAAGACTCCGCTGGTCAAGGGTACAGAACCCGAGAGACACTATACAAACAAAAAGAGGGGGGGTGATCCAGGGGGATCGATGTTGCACGGGAGAGCCACCAACAAAGATTTTATCGCCGAGGGACTAAATCCCACTGCACCTGGTTTCGCACGCCTTGCGTTGTGAGGCTTAGCTCGCTGTGGGGGGGGGGTTCGTGGTACAGGGGTAAGTCGAAAATCGACAGTCATTTCAATAACCTGGGTATCTGCGTGCTGTGTAGACAGAGGGGCGATATCGGTGGCCGCGAAGCTAGTTGCACTTGGCGGATGAGAGGAGTGGAGTCGATGGTCATGGTATTGGTCATGCCGATTGCACTGGAAGCGGAGTGTCGGAGCTGTTTGGAATGGAGCACTCACCTTTACGGGGACATCTCTCACAGCCGGCGGGCCATACATACTCGCTTATTCTCTCAGCTCATGATTTCCGCTGTTATCTCTGAAACAAAATTTAATACTAATAACACCTAGCATCGTAGAACAGATAAACTCGCCAAATTAATTCAATAACAATGCATTTAATAATCCTATGTATTATACATTTCCAGTCGTCTTAATAACTAATCAAATTATTTTTAACAATAAGTTCAAACCAGATATCAAAACTTCGACTTTCTGTCTTCTAGGCGAGTTATACAAAAATAAACAATTATATATCAAATTTCTAAAATTAGGTTTTCTATCGTCTATTCAATGAATGCACGTAGCTATATACGCTATATATAAGTACCCAGAAAAGGGTGCGCAACAAAAGTGCGCTGTACGCGAATTTCTAGTTTTTACCCCATGCCATAAAGTGTCAGTCGGGCCTAAAGATGTATTTACTTCAAAAATCGTAAAGAAAAATGCAACTTTTCACGTTAGCAGCACGATTTTAGATATAAAGTTATAACAGTGCGATTAATTGTCAACAGAAAATGGCATACTTTAAAGAAACAATTAATAACGGTATTCATTTCACTTTTCAAATGTTTGTAGTTTTGTAGTTTCGTAGTTCTATTGACATGAACGACTACATTGAATACTTTTCGTAGTTCATTTATCGTATTATTATTAAGTGCCATTTTTAAGTTGTGATATTTTGAAGTTGTTGTTTTTTGAGAAAATGTTCAGAAAAAGTGAAAAACAAAAATTATTGGAAGCATTAATCGATAAAGCTGTTCTCAATGTTTCGCTAGCCACCTTTTAAAATCGCTGCAATTAAATTCAATAAGTAATTCAAAACACCCAATAGCGAGGAGCAGGGTCTCTTTGTTCGAGAAGTCCCTGCTCGAACACTCAAGTCTAAGCGACAAACCACTAGGCAGGCTGCTGAACTTGTTCAGGCGGTCTGGCCTACAAATATGAGGTGTAGGGGTTGTAGTACAATAGGCCAACTTAATTGCCGCAGTACCTTTGGACCTAATACCTCAAACAGGAAAAAAAAATTCAAAACACCTGACAACTGTCAATATCATCAACTACGACAATATAAAATTACGAAGCCGTTTTAGAAACTCAGTAGATTCGTACTTCACACAAAATGTCGTAGTCAAAAAATATATGGAAATGAACTACGAACAACTACGAAGTACAACAAGTACGAAGAATTTACGAAGTGAAATGGATACCCTTAATATTTCCTTAAAATTTTTGATTTTCAATGTATGTACCGTATTACAATTTTCTTTACAACTTTTGATCTTCAATATTCAATGTACGTATTTTTATACGATTCCCGAAACAAAGCATGTTCAACGCAATAAGAAAAGTGAGTTTTCCAGCTCGATTTAAATTTAAATATTTACACTCACTGTAAATCTATCACTATCTATCACTTTTCTTTACTTGTAGAACAGAACAATCTACTATACTAACGTTACAAACACATTGAACGAACAACGCGACCGTGACGTCGAACTTGTAGATAAATTCTGCTACCTCGGTAGTGTTATTACCGAAAATGGTGGTAGAATAAACTAGTTGGGATGTGGGTTTGACCCCTTCGGTCCACACGATTAACTTCCCAGTATAACCCAGTAGGAAATGTAGTGGTTACCAGACCGATTCTGTAAGATGTTACTGTTAAGGTCAATCGATGACTTTCCTTATTACAGAACCGATTACTTTTACATGGACATGTCCTAGGCTGGTCAGTGCTTACTGTCTCCATTACAGATAAGGCCTTTTTTTGTTTTTTTTTATGTGACAGACTAGAGGCTTAGGGAAAGTCCCTTTGTACTGTCGACAATCTATTTTTTCGTATAGGGTGAATGTCGGACAGCAGCTCTAACGATAGAGTTAGAGAAGAGAGAAGAGAAGGAAGTAACTGTCACAACCTAGCCGCGGTATTTTTTATTCCACCTAATAGAACCATTTCGCGACTCTGACATCGGGGCGTCGAGAACAACTCGCTGGAGTGTTATGCCTCCTGAAACGATTTGAATCTCATCAACCAACCGATGGCATGTGCTTGGTGGAGCGGGGAAGCACTAGGGAAGGCTATGACAGGGGAATCAGGAATGTAAAGAGGGAAGAAGAAAGAAAAAAAGTTAGGTGGGAAAGGCGAAGGATCGTGGCGCCGCCGGAATTCGAACCTGGGACCTCTGGGGATAGCAATCAGGCGCCTTACCTCTAGACTACCGAGGCCCCTTACTTCAGACAGGAAATGTAACTGCCGAAAACAGCAATTACTACCTTGTGATGATGTAAGTACTTACTGCCCACCAATTATGATCAAAGGCGGATTTAGCAGTACAAGGAGACTAAAGGGATAACAAGAAGATTTCCAAAAATAGAAAACTTATATATTATTGAACTTCGAGTAAGAAAATACATCGTTGAGACATTACCTTCAGTAATAAGCAGTAAATGAAAGAGTAATGATACCGATGTTGGAAAATTTAAATCAAACTGAAATACCTACAATGATAGAAGCCATGTTATTACATTTTCGATTACTCAACATTACTTTAGATAAGACCTTACAATCTTAGGGTTTTCAAAAAAGAAACAATCAATTACCATATAAGGGCTGACAAATTTTGATGAACGAAGATCGAATAAACTGGCTTCTTACAAAATAGTTATACGTTTAGCGCTAGTGGGAAATTGACTAGTAACAGAACTGGTGACAAAGCAATCCTGAGAGAAGCTAGTTCAAATAACTATAATAGTTGTAAATCACTAAGATTTTGCTGGAGAATTTGTTTTTCCTGATCGTTAGAAAACAAACATTTCGATTGACTTCATTTGGAAATTCCAAAGCTTTTGTGAGATATTAGCAAAACTAATCAATGTAAAGTACTTGTCAGACTTGACCAAAAAAACAAATTTTGCGGTAATTTCTGGAAATCCCGGGATGAACCGCAATTTCCTGCAACTTTATCACGCGTAGAAAAGAATTCCCCGCCAAAAAAAGCTGATCCAAGATTTTAAAAATTTGTGATGTTTGTAAAGGGTAACGAAATTTTTGCACGATTTTTAAAGGTTGTCGGATTTCGACAAGTGAAAAAAGAACACTTCGTTTAGAAAGGGTCTCATTCCATCGAGTTTATTAGCTATTAGCAAAACTTATCTATTTAAGGTTTTTCTGACACTGAGCCGAAGTTCCTCCATTTAAGCAAAAAAGGCCCGACCGAATATTATGAAATTTTTATCAGGGGCTGGTTCACGTAGCTCAAACGACGACAATCGTTCGAAACGAATTTGAATACGAAAAAATTTGTCCCGACAAAATTGAGCGTTCACATAGCTCGAAAGAAAAATTTTTCGTTTTCAGTAAGGAAACCACATTACTGAAACACGATTTTTTACAAAACCGCTGTAAAATTATACAATTTATTGAATAAACTGTCAATTTTTTATTTCTTTGTTCCATGAATAAGTTTCCGAGTTTGCTTTGTGAATAAAAATAAAGAATGCTTTACAGTAGACTAGACTTCATCAAGTGTTACGTTTTTATAATTTATCTATATAAATATAATTGGAGTGTCTGTCTGTGATTTCAAAATAATTATGTTTTTTTAATTTTATATGATTTTTTACATGATTTTAAAACGAAATCACGCATTTTTAAATTTTTTGTCTGTTTGTATGTCTGTATGTTCGGGCTAATCTCGGAAACGGCTAATCCGATTGGGATGGGACTTTCACTGGAAGATTCAGTATTTTGGTGGGCATGTTTTAGGCTAATTGTTTTTGACCCACTTCCATATAACCGATCAGCTTCAAATTTTGCACACATGTACAGTTCAAGTGACAATGCAAGCTGACCCTTTTATAAAAAAATTAAGATGGCCGTTTCAAGATGGAGGCTGAATTTCGCAATTGTGCTCACTGACCATCGACATGGGTATCAAATGAAAGGGAATGATAAGTATAATATTATTACCTATTTGGTGTCATTCCAAATTCAAAATAACGGCCGGAACAAAATGGCAACCAAAATATATGGCGGATAACTTTTTTATTTACGTCACGATTGGTATGGGTATCAAATGAAAGGATATGACAAGTAGAATACTATTAGCTGGGTGGCGTAATTCCAAATTAAAAATGGCAGCCAATACAAAATGGCGGACTACATTTTTTTACAACGCTCTCGGTATGGATACCAAATAAAAGTGTATGATGAGTAGAGTACAGTAAGCTGGGTGACCTCATTTTAAATATCGGTCACCACAAAACAACCGAAGACATATGATATAATAAACTAAAATTTAGAAAACTAAAAATATAGTTTAAAAAACTTAAAAATATGCTTTTGTTTAAAAATGAACTAAAAAGTAAAAAATTATGTTGAATGAAAACTTTTTTGCTCAAGCCAGTATATATAATATATGGGGCGCTAGCGAAAAGTTGCAGTAATAATAAAATAAGAATATATGTAAAGTGCCACGCTTTTTCACATTTCGAAAGGTAGGTTATTTGGCAAATATGAGATCAGCATAGTAGCAGAGATTTTAGCAACTTTACTCACATCAGGAAGAACAGCTCATTCTATGCTCTTTTTTTTATGTGGCAGTACTAAACTCAGGAATCACCCTTTGTACTACCAGTCCGTCATGTCGTTTGTCACGTCATGGTGCAATGTCTAGCAGCAAGCTTAGTACGGGGGGGGATTAGGTTAAGGGTTATGGGGGTGTGAAGGCGTGTTGAAGAAGGTGGCGATGAGCCCCGCGTTTGAACTCTTGGATGTTGTAGGAACTCGGAAATACTGACAGAGAGATTATTCCACAGTCGAGTTGTTCTATTTACAAACGAATTCATATCTTGTTGGGTGCGTGAAAGGGGGAGGTAAAGGGAATGAGACGAGTGGGCTAATCTGGTATTGCGGTTATAAGATTGCCGTGGAGGCAGGAGAGCGTTTATTACGGAGGAACAGTCGCTATAATAGTAGAGATAAAATTTTGTTAGTGCTGCTACATTCCTACGGTGGCTCAAGGGGTCGATGCACAGTGGGGCCCGCTCATAAAAGGTTCTGCTCAAAACTCAATTTTCAAAATGTGGAAATTTTTCCAAAAAAATGTATCATCGTAGTTGTAATAATGTATCAGATCACGTGTAAAAATATTAAGTCGCTGACTGCTATGAGTCATCGAGCGTATGAGCATAAAGGTCATATTTTAGGAAAAATAATACTTCTGCTTAAAAGGAATGCCAGTTTATGCGCGATATAAAAACATTAATTTCTAACGTTTAACGATAAAATCTATGGAAGTGTATTATGTCGGTGATCAAGCAAGGTTTGTTAATTCTTATTTAATTTTGTATTATATGATAAGTTCATTGGTTTATGATACAGGGCTTAAAATTTGTGGTAGTGTATATTTTTTCGTAGGAGGTTCTTTAAATGACATTTTTTATAAAATGCGCAAAGTTCTATTTTTGATTCTTTTTTTATTATAAAAGGAAGGCTTTGTATATTAGTTAATCGAAAAAATTAGCAATAGAACTTTGCGCGTTTTCGAGAAAATGTCATTTAAAGAACCTCCTACGAAAAAATATACACTACCACAAATTTTAAGCCCTGTATCATAAACCAATGAACTTATCATATAATACAAAATTAAATAAGAATTAACAAACCTTGCTTGATCACCGACATAATACACTTCCATAGATTTTATCGTTAAACGTTAGAAATTAATGTTTTTATACCGCGCATAAACTGGCATTCCTTTTAAGCAGAAGTATTATTTTTCCTAAAATATGACCTTTATGCTCATACGCTCGATGACTCATAGCAGTCAGCGACTTAATATTTTTACACGTGATCTGATACATTATTACAACTACGATGATACATTTTTTTGGAAAAATTTCCACATTTTGAAAATTGAGTTTTGAGCAGAACCTTCTATGAGCGGGCCCCACTGTGCGATGGTGCGATCGAAGAAGTCATATGGAAAATCCTGCGTGGAACAAATCTAAAACCCTGCGTGGAAAAAATCCAAAGTTTTACAAGACTGCATGATCTATTAACAGAACACCGCGAAACGATGTAACGAGAAGATTTAAAAACCAATTCTTTTGGGGAGAACTGTTTTTGGCATAGATTCCGGGGAAATGTTGCCGGCTGTCCGGACAAATATATGGGCCGATGATATAGATGCATGTCTGAAATGATCACTCATTTTGGGACATATCGGCAAACGTCATTTAAAGCAAAAGATGAGAACGCAATCGGAAAACTCAGAATTCAGTACTATTCTCCTCAACACAGGATATACAATAGGAAAGGTTCTGAGATTAATGAGAATGATGGCAATGATGTTGTTTGAAAGTTCGTAATAGACGAGGAAGTTTTGATGAACGACATTTATGACGATTTCGGAAATATCAACTCAACTAAATCGACTCAACTCAGTAATGCCACAAACATTGTACCTAATACTTACAAGTGAAACATCTAACAAGCGTTAGCGTGGATTGGTGACCAGTGCCGTGCAGGCGCACACTGGCGAAATATACAAAAAAGATGGCCAAAACTATTTCTCTTGAAAATCATAGCGTAATTGTTTTATAATAGTTAAAATTTTTAAATAAAACAACTCAGTTCAATTTTTCCATTGTTGTACGTTAAATTACGAAGATTTTGCGGGGTCTCCGAGCCTCCTACGATTTTTTTTGGGGTCGTGGGAGGTAAAAGTATAAAATGCATAAGTGCATTTTACCTGTTGCCCGCAAAATGTTGCACCTTTCATCTTCTCCTAGGACCACAATGCCGGAAAATCCGGATTTTTGTTATATTTTATAATTATAGTAATAGTTTTACGAAAATTATAAGGTATCTTGCAGCGTCCTACGATGGTTTTTGGGGCTCTGGGAGGTAAAAATGTGGTTTAATTTAACCGAAAAAGAGGTTTTTTTGCTGAAATTACATAAATAACGCAGTAAATAGACGGATGTATATATAAATTGCGTGTTTATATATAAAATATATATAAAGACAGTCGGAAAAAGGGGGAAACGGGGGAAAAGGGGGACTGCTTTTATATAATATAATTAGATCTCGTCGATTTATCGACTGTGCTGCAACTGTAGCGTTCCCTGAAAAAAAACCTATACTTTTATTCATCGACTCAGTTTATCGAAATTAGCACATTTTAGCATTTGAACTTGCATTGATCTGAAAGCTACCAAATTAAACTTTACAAAAAAATAACAAAGGCAGCGGAATTCAAGAGAATCATATATATTTACGTTAAATTATTACATTATAAATGTACGAAATATACATTCCTATACAATGTCGACAATATGAATGACACCCCGAACGGAATAACGCAACAAGCTACAAAATGAAAATGCCTTACCTCCTGAAACAGGTTCCATGTCAAAAACCAATATTTATTATAAACAAATAAAAATATGAGCAAATAATATATCAACATAAATCTAAACTAAATTCAGCTCAGAAAAGTTTTCGAATTTCTTGGAAGTGTCATGGTGGTTTGCGCGCCATCTTCAGCGCGAAAAGTACTTACCAAGCAGCGCCATCTATCAATTTATTAGTTTACCTTATTTAAACCGTTTTGCAACCAAATTTTTTTATAGCCTTTTTGGCCAGCTTTTTGGCATATTTCGTCAGTGTGGGGCGGTATGACCGGAAACGACCAAACTCGAAAACGGGAAGCAGTAACTGGTCTTTTTAGGATCAAATCAGTAGTACCTATCGTCTTAAAATGTTGGCAATCTTCGTCTCAAGCCATGTTCGCCATGGGGCAAGTTTAAGGTGCCAATTATCTGAGAACGTCAAAATCTACGCGCACAAGACATATTCTGAGTAAAATTGGCTAGGAATCTGGCGTACTTTACGGGATTCTTCAAATCCATTAACATTATCAAATACCATGTATAGAAGTTTTCAAACGCCGTGACACAAATAATTTGAAGGGTTCTGCGCACCTCGTTGCCCAATTTCATAAATTTTGTTCTATCATTTCCCCTCTTTTAACTTAAAAAGGCAACAAACGTAGAAAAAACTCAACAAAATAATTTGGGAAGGGATGTGCGCATGCCGAATGAATAAAGTTAAGTAATCTTTATATGTATTGAGCAGAGCTTTTAAATACATGTAAAACTCCTGCTCAACCAAGTCAGTTTACCCATCGTAATAAGCATAATTTTACTATAATTATGCTAAATATTTCTCATCCCTAAATTTAAAATAAATTAAAAGAATTGCTGGAATATTTTCTTTTAAAGATATGAGCATTTTCATTCATAAATTGAGAGTTCTCCGCAGCCGCAAGCAACACAGCCTCTCCAGGCAGAAACGCGCTTGCGACTGGCGGAAAATGTCAAAAATCTAGTAATCAAAGTGATAAAAACACAAATATCGTATTTTTTAGTAGAAATTACTACAAATTATTTCTGTGGCAAATATAAAAACCTTAAAATAAAAAAAATATATAAAAACGGGAGTTTTTCAGTCATAATTTGTAAATTTTTTAAATAATCTTTGAAGTCCAAGAAAAACACACCTCCCTTTAGCAATACGCAGTCGCGACTGATTACATGGCAGCAAGTGATTTGATAGGAGGTTAAGTGAAGCTGTTGTCTGAGCTTTTAAACATTTTTAAGAGCTTAGCTGTGGAACATGCGCGGGATGTCACGAGATTTGAAAACAACTATACGTATATTTTCATAATGTCAAGCAATTTATTTAAAAAGATTTGAATTTTATTTTTCTAGCCCAATTTCGGCTATCTAAAGAGGCATTTCAGTATGTCCTGCGAGCAATTAATTTGCGCAGTGGACAGCGAAGGACGTATATTCCTCCAATACAAAGACTTGCTGTAGCTTTAATCGTTTTGGGTACAGGAGCGTACCAAAACACGGTTGCAAGCAATTTTCTATGTCCAATAACATAAGGTGCGATTTCAGAATCGGTGCATGAAGTTCTTCATAGCATAGAAAGGGTATTATGCCCTTTGTGGATTAAATTTCCCAAAGAAAACGAAGTGCAACAATAAAACAGTGGTTCTTTGAGAGATATCAAATTCCTGAAGGTATATTTCTATCAATTTTATTATTCATAAAATATATTGGACACATCATTTAGTTGTAGGTTGCATAGATGGAACTCATTTGTACTTGTTGTGGCCATCACAAAACGAGCATATGTATTTCAACAGAAAATAAAAGCACAGTTTAAATGCTATGCTTGTAATGTATTGTGTCAATGTTTAGTTACATTTAGAATTAACATAAACTTTTTGTTGCAGATCTGTGATCATAAAATGAGAATACGGGCAATTGATGCAAGCTATTGTGGTGCAGCTCATGATTCGTTTGTTTGAGGGCAATCAGATCTGAAGTCATATTTTGAAAATCAAGAACATAGAAATATGTGGCTTTTAGATGCATAAATGAATTTGCTGGACTTATTAAAAACAGTTATTACTGTTCCATACACACTGGTGATAGTGGCTACCCCTTAGAACCATGGCTGATGACACCTTATAGATCTCTAACGGATCCAACCGAAAAGCGCTTCAATGATATCCATTCTAAAGCGCGGAGCATAGTCGAAAGATGTTTTGGACTATTGAAAGGTTTATTATATCAAATTATTAAAAATGAGAAAATTTCTAATTAGATTGCGTCTCTAGGTGTGTGGCGTGTACTTTTGGAAGAACGAAAGCCTCGATACTCGCCGCAACATGTGATACGTATGGCCAATGTCTGCGCAACGCTCCATGACAAAACCATAAAATTTAAAGTGAAATATCCTACCAATTTTGAAGTAATTGAAGATTATGATCAGGAAAGGGCAGAAACTATTAGAAATAATATAAAAAATTCTTTGTAAATATACCATTTCTTTCAAATATACATATACGTGTTGCTAAGCGCAAAACTCGAGAACGGCTGGACCTATTGGACTAATTTTTTTTTTCGAATATTCGTTGAAGTACGAGGATGGTTCTTACGGAGAGAAAAATTTAAAAAATTGCCTGAAAAAACAAAAAAAAACACTCCTCTGTATTCCCATACAAAAGATTCGTAATAATACTTAAAACTCAATTTGTACTTTAATAGCTAAGATTTAAATGTTAGTGGAGGGGCGGCCGTCTCAAGAGGCCGAATTACCACTTTCTTCACAACCATCTCAACATGGGTATCAAATGAAAGGGTATGTTAAGTACAATACAATAAGCAATGTAGTATACAAAATATATCTTTAGATCCATGGCGGCCGTCTCAAGAGGGCGGGGTACCACTTTCTTCACAACCACCTCGACATGGGTATCCAATGAAAGGGTATGATAAGTAGAATACAATAAGCAATGTAGTATACAAAATATATCTTTAGATCCATGGCGGCCGTCTCAAGAGGCCGGATTACCACTTTCTTCACAACCACCTCAACATGGGTATCAAATGAAAGGGTATGTTAAGTAGAATACAATAAGCATTGTAGTATACAAAATTTATCTTTAGATCCATGGCGGCCGTCTCAAGAGGGCGGGGTACCACTTTCTTCACAACCACCTCGACATGGGTATCAAATGAAAGGGTATGATAAGTAGAATACAATAAGGAATGTAGTATACAAAATATATCTTTAGATCCATGGCGGCCGTCTCAAGAGGCCGGATTACCACTTTCTTCACAACCACCTCAACATGGGTATCAAATGAAAGGGTATGTTAAGTAGAATACAATAAGCAATGTAGTATAAAAAATATATCTTTAGATCCATGGCGGCCGTCTCAAGAGGGCGGGGTACCACTTTCTTCACAACCACCTCGACATGGGTATCAAATGAAAGGGTATGATAAGTAGAATACAATAAGCAATGTAGTATACAAAATATATCTTTAGATCCATGGCGGCCGTCTCAAGAGGCCGAATTACCACTTTCTTCACAACCACCTCGACACGGGTATCAAATGAAAGGGTATGGTAAGTAGAATACAATAAGCAATGTAGTATACAAAATATATCTTTAGATCCATAACGGCCGTCTAAAGAGGCCGGATTACCACTTTCTTCACAACCCTATCAAAATGGGTATCAAATGAAAGGGTATGATAAGTAGAATACAATAAGCAATGTAGTAGACTCAATATACCGATTCATGGCGGCCGACGCAAGACCCATGTTCTTTGAGGCATTTCATCTGTGTAAAATTCATATCTCGAAAAATATTAAGTCAATGGATGGTGTTTATTGTTTACTCTTGACTTATGGGTGCAGCGTAGGCGCACCGGGTCCCAGCTAGTTATAAATAAAAAGATAGTTCAATAATTCAAATGTAAATAAAATAACATTTCCGGCAATAACACAAAAATATAAATAACTAACACAACTTCAAAATTAGATAAAAAATACATTATTTCACTTTATATCGGGTAGCTCAGTCGCTACATTCACAGTTTCTAGTTTTTAATAGTTCTAATTTAACTAACTTTCTTTTTCTATATAGTAAACTTTCTTTTGTATGTTCCGCTAATATTGCAACCTTTTTTTTTGGCAATTTTATTTCGTTCTGTCAGAATGTTTAACAATTTCGTATGGAACTCTATCCGCTCACTGATGTCTTCTTTTATTAACTCTACAGTCTTGTTTTTACTGACTCGTTTCTTAAGAGGAACATCTTGCGCTTGAAGCTCATTATCATCATTACCATTACAAGCGGAAGAAACACGTTTACTTGGATAAGACTTCTTAGTATTTCTCCCAGCATAAAACCCATTTCTTCTTCAGTGTTTGATGTGCTGCTTATGCCAATGCCTTTTAGCATTGGGTACTCCTTCAACGGCCTCTATACCAGCTGCTACAATAGCCGTTTCTTTTAAAGGAGAGATACATATACGCTCTTTCTGGGGGCCCACCACCAATTTTCTTTAGAAACTTCTTATTATAAGCCAGTTTTTTCTTGGCGTTATATTTAAAGTCTGCCCAAACCAATTGCAATATTATAATTTTTAATTTATAAAAATATTAACGGATCACTTCATGTTTAACTTACTTTGTTCCAAGATTCTGCGGTTACTTTCTTCCAAGATTCTGCGGTCTTTGTAGGCAGGTCGTTGTAATTAATTCCTTTATTAATTTATCCCACAATTCTGTTTTTTATATCTGCACCTTTAATTAATACATCTTTAGCTAATATTGTATACTTGTCTATGTAATTAACGAATATTCTTATTTTTGTGGGATTGGATTTTCGAGACCTACAAAACAAATGATTTAAATTATCGCTATTAGTGACGAATAAGTTACTTACATTTTGAAGAGAAGTTAAGTTAAATTTAGAAAACGCCGCACTTAGCCTTACTTTGACTTAATTTCTGAGAACTTCAAAATAAATAACATACTTAATTGAGCAAATTAGTGTTGCCATTAGCATCAACTTATTTAATTTTTAAAAATAATTTACATTATGTAATAACTTATAAAAGTCTACTTTTAAATTGGAAAATTAATTTTAATAATACAAATGCGAGATAACATAAGAGCTTTCGTGTGCTTATTGATGCCAACGAACGAAAATTTACAATTTTTTTAAGCTACATGAACGCGAAACAAAAAAAACCGTTGTCGACTGACGTCCCCAAGGCTTTTTTGCGTTAATATTCTTTTCCCGGCACCTCAAAGAAGTCTATATAGTTTTTATTTTGAGCGGGATCGTGCAGGTACAAAATTCACGAACTTCGTTTAAATAAAAAAAACGGTTCTTTTCAGATCATACTCTTCGAACAGTACCTCAACTTTAAGTCGATATCTTTTATGGTTCGCGTGATATCGTGCAGGTACAAAAATCAATTATGTCGTTTAAACCAAAAAAAACGGCTCGACCGAATATTATAAAAATCTTTTCAAATTATATTGTCGCTAATACGCTTGGAACGGCACCTCAAGTAACTCCATATCTTTTGTGTTCGGGCGATATTGCGCAGGTACAAAAATCACTTATGTTGCTTAAACAAAAAAAACGGCTCGACCGAATTTTATTAATATCTTTGCAGATCATATTTCCGTTAATACGCTTCGAACGACACCTCAATGAAGTCATTATCTTTTTTGGTTCGGACGATATCGTGCAGGAAAAAATGGCCACATACGTACGCACACACACACATCCTTCCACCCAAATTTTTGCTTGAAATGACCGTGGTACCTTGAAAAATGAAAATACGTTGAAAATTTCGATTTCGATTTTCGCACCGATTACAATAACTTTTCTATACTGGGAAGTTAATAAAGCACGAGGTGCATATGCATGCCAGTTCCACATATGGAGATCAACACAGATCTCAACTAACACCAAACTGCGGCTGTTCAACTCCAACGTTAAGGCGATACTTTTGTACGATTGCGAAACATATAAAGTCACCCAATTCATCACAAGGCGCCTACAAGTCTTCATCAACAGATGCCTGCGTCGTATCTTAAAAATCTGCTTGCAAGATAGAATTTCAAATGAAGAACTATGGCGCGATATACGACCAAATCAGGCGAAGGAAATGGAATTGGGTTGGCCACGCCTTGCGATGCGAATACGAAAATATAGCCAAGGATCCCTTCGAGTCGGAAGACCTATAACAACGTGGGGAAAACCCTTCTAGCAGAAGGCGCAAAAACTGGGAGATCCTCGTCGGAGCTGAGAGCTGTGGCGCAAAACAGAGTCCGCTGAATTGACACTGTCCCATGAGGGATTAAAGGAGCGTAAAGAAGAAGAAGAACCTTACAAATGACAGTTCGATTAAAATTTAATAGTTGAGGTATAAATTACCATATTAGGCCCGATTTACAATGAGAAATAAAATAGGACTTTAGGCTTAACATTTTAGGACCTACATATGTACAATGATTCACATTCACAGCTTCAAGCAGCAGGCCTCAAATGAAGTAAAAGTCAACCTAAGCTTGCAGGTTGAAGCTTTCATTGTGAATCGGCTCTTACTGTTTATATTATGGGTATGTATGTAATTCAATTCACTTTGGACGTGCATTGACCCAAAAATCCTTGGCAATAATGGCGCCCTTCCATTATTACAATTTTCTCATTTTTGTGTAAGTTCCGTTTCGATAATAATTAAAATTTCTTTTTAAGATATAAAAAAATTCAAACTGCGAAACTCATTAATTTCCGACAAACTAAAAGAAACTGAACTTATACCTTTACAACAACAAAAAAGAATTTTTAATGATGATGTAGAAAAAAAAATACGAACAACGCCATAGCAGTGATAGCATAGAAATTGTCTTAGAGCCTTGAAAGCTAAAGAAAAGTTAATTGGCACACACTAAAGAAATTGCAGCAACTTCGCCTTCCAGTTAAGAGATAAGATATTTACAAAAAAAAAAAACTTTCTCAGCTTTCTCGCGTTCAAAATTATATACAAAAAGGCAAGGAAACATCGGAACTCTTCAGCAAACTTTAAACTGTGACAGCATTACTTAACATAATGGATTCGCTTGGTCGTTCCTTAATGCTCGTTACTGAAATTTTCCAAGCGAAGCTGAAACTGAAACTCATTTACATGAAAGTTTGAAGTAGTAAATAACTATATAACGTGGTCTAGTACGCGATGCATTTTAAAAACAATATCAACGATAAAAGGATTTTTTCGGGAATCGTATAGAAATGACGTACATTGTTTAATCAAAAATCGTAAAGAAAAGTGATACTTTTCTAGTTAGCAACACTTTTCTTCACGATTTTAGATATAACTTTAATTACAGTGCGATTAATTGTCAACAGAAAATGGCCTACTTTAACCAATTATTATTTCTTTACAATTTACGTATTTCTATATGATTCCCGATTAATTGTGAACAGAAAATGGCCTACTTTGACCAATTATTATTTCTTTACAATTTTTGATTTTCAATGTAAGTATTAATATTTTCTTTGCAATTTTTGATTTTCAATATTAAATGTACGTCATTTCTATACGATTACCGAAAAAATAGCATGTTCAGCGCGCTAAGAAAAGTGAGTTTTCCAGCTCGTGTAACTCAAAAACTCAACTCAAAACAGTTTTAGTCCAAAATTAATTACATAAAAATCCAATAAAGAGTTTACTAATTTTTAAATACTAGACCTTAGGTCGACTGTAGAACAATATGTTAAGGTTACTTCTATTTAAAGTAAGTATACATTCTAATTTGGAATAGTTTACAAGGAAGCTAGAAGAATCAATTTTCAAACACCACCACTAGGAAAGTTGATGATGGGTTTCTTAATTAATGAAAGATCACAGATGTAGTGGAAATTACCACTGCTGCCAGGTAAGCAGAGACCCTCGCATACAGAGCACTCCGCAACCCAACGTATTTTCGATAAAAGGAATGTTAATGTACCGCACAGTTTCCCCACTCCGACTAGCCGTATACGTGCCAGCAGTGCAGGAAATCAGTGTTGCCAATAACAAATCGAAATTCAGGTGATGTATTGGGATATTTCCATTTAGGTGAATCCTGAACGTTCCCACACCAAAAACACTGGGCACAGTATTTAGGGTTCATTTTTTTTTTCTATACATTCCGGCTTAATCTACTACCTATATAAAGAACATTGTACATGATGTTAATCTACTCCCCTTCATAAAAACATTGTACAAAATGCTTAATACAAACTTAGAACTAGCGATAATACTGTATACTAATCTTACGTTATGAACTAACTACTTCTGTAAATTCTTCTAAATTCCTTCCATGTGAGCAACTAATACACAGATGTATGCTAACGAGAAGAAAGATATTAACTAATATGCTACCTTACTTTAAACACTACTTTTTACATACTATATTCATATACATATATTAACTATAAGAGGAAAACTAAAATATTGTTTAAGTTACATTAAGATTTTGTTGACTAATGTCCGAATAGTAAATATAAATGGGAACTTAAGATACTAAAGTATGAAATAATATACTAAAGTTCTACTACGTAATACATTACAGCAAGATTACTATATTAAGTTAATTTCCATAATAATAGGATATGTTAAGGTAGTCTATTACTAAAAGCAGTAATAAAAATGAGGCAATCAAAACTGCGAATTTACATACATATTTTAATTCTGTTATTTTAGATAGCCATAAGTTTCGAGGGTGTGCTACAAACCCCAAAATTTAGCAGCTCTCCCAAAAACGCTGGGGTGAGATAAAATCTGTGAAGGCACTATAGCCATTGATTATATACTGAGTAGATATGGACAAACGCGAGTCAAATTAACTTCAGGTTACGGCACCACGAGCTGGGGGCGCTAATATCGCAGGGTTTTATGCTCCGCTATACATGGTTAGTTTCTGAAATAAACTTTTATTGTTCATGTGAAAGCCCTTTGCGCATTTGAAAACAAAATCAGAAGCCGCGGCTTTGATTTTAGTGGCTGCGGATCTAAAAATAGATTCCTATGCGCTTACTCCTGCTGCTTTGTTTAGGAAGGGCAAGGAGGATGAAAAAATGATGATTTCGTGGGCGATGGGTGAAATTTGACAATGGGGGAAAAATGAATGGGCGAGCAACTTTAATGGGAAATTTGGCTACAACGATGTTTTTGTTATCTTGAGAAATGAAATGGGTTTGAAGGGATTATTTCACTTTTTTAGCGAAAAGGTGATAAATTTTTAGATTTTTTTCTCAGGTATTTTAGTTCGTAGAATTTTGAAATTTTTACGGATAATTGTACTATTATTGATATACATACATACATATATAAAATAATTTTTATTTATGATTTTATTTATCGTTATTTTTGTCGCATGGCCAAGTCCAATCCTTTATACCGTTAGTACGTTATGTCCTTCAAGTCAGGATGCAATGTCTACTAGTAAGTCTAGGTTAGTCTGGATAGTGCGTCAGTAGATTTCGATGAACCTTGGGTTTTATCTGTGAGGTGTTATATGGTCCCAGTAACACCGACTATTTATCTATTCTATTTATTAACGAAGGGGAGGTATGTAGTGGGCCTGGGAAGGGCCGAGTTGGCTAGTCTTGGGAAAAAGAGGTGCATGTAGATAAAAGCGGTAAAAGTTAGCGAGGGCTGCTACATTTCTACAGTGGCTTGAAGAGTCTATACAGGAGCAAAAGGGTGCTATCACCAATGCACCTTTTTCGTTTTGCACCTTCTCCAGCCAAGGCAAGCTAGTTTTTAGGGTAATAGAGGTTCGCGCCATGCAATTGTCAAAAACAACAACAAAAACTAAGGATTTATAACGAGTTAAAATAAATTGAGGGGACGATTAAACAAATTATAGTAATTACAACCAGATGCATTTTGATAAAGACTAAACCGAGATTGAAGCTTTGTTCTTTAATTTAATTTTTCCAAAGAAAAGCTTACACCTAACTTACTTAATATTAATAATGTTATAATATTGCTAACTGGATGCTCCCGAAGTATCGAGGTTATCGATGGTGGCTTGTGCCGTAAGGCTCGTGAACTTTTGGTCGGGGTCATCAGTCGTATAGGTTGTGGCCGTGGGAATATAACTTCTGCCCAGATATACGAGTTATGTTCAATACAATTCTATATAAGGCGGAATGTAGGCTTGTAGATTGTAGAGGGCCGCCTGCTGAAGGAGGAACTTGCATCTCTTCAGGAATCTGATAATTGATAAGCATTGCATTGATAAGCTTGTTTGGCGATTTGGAATATGTGATTATTCCATCGCAGATCTGGGACCTTATTTTCTATTGCAATATTGTTATTTTTTTCGAAACTGCCGAAACCGTATTTTATATTATACAATATTGTCATTTATTTTACGTGAAAATTTAACAATATTGGTAAATTTTTACTTGCAAGCTGCTTCGTCTTCTAATCGGATTTAACAATATTGTAATACGGAATGCCACTGAATATATAAATTACGTCTAAAAGTACGAGTCCACCAAAGGCATTTTCTCTTGACGTGATAATGGCGTAAAAAGATGATGTTCCAAATGTGCATAGCTGCGATATGCACTTTCTTCGTGACGTCATTTTGCCGGCGAGCAAATGTTTGTTTGCTTTGGTGGATTTGTATCTTAAGATGTTAAGAGATGAGTCAGCTATTAGATTCTTTTTGCCACTGAGATAAAGGGAAGGATGGTAAATTTTTTCGAGGGATGAGAGTTCACACTCTATTAGACGAGGTCTTGCCCGTTCTTGTCTTATATTGACGAAGGCGTAGGAGTAACGCATTGTGTCATTGCCAAAAGTATGAACTGGGTTGGAGGGGATTGAGAGCATATCATTAATGAATATTAGAAAGAAATCAGGTGAGAAAGTCGACTCTCGGAAAACGCCGGTCGAGATTCGACGCCATCCCGTACTACGTTAATTGAATGGCCAGAAAGAAGCTCTCAAACCAGTTCTTTAGTACTGAGATGTGCGTTAATTTTACAGTTTTACAGAAAGCGTCGAATTATCCACCTGTGCAAAGGAATTTGCACGCATAACTCTGCGCTCCAGTTTCTGCAAAAATGTATGCAGTTTTAAAAAGAGGCGGCTTTTCTATCCACTCAATCAACTCAATAATTTTTAATGCTACAACTTTTAAGAAAATGACCAGCATTTAATAAAAAATTCACCTTTGAACTAAAAAAAATAGTAAAACTGAATGAAAATATTGTAGATATGTATTAAAGAACTTGTTAAGAAACTGGCTGATGTGCATTTAGTGTTTAATGGTGGGTCTATACGAAAGAGGGTTTTGCCCGTCTTACTTTGATGTTTGAATGAAATGGCCGGCGGAATCCTTGTGCGGACAATGTCGACGGAATGTTTTTGCGCACATTTCCAGCAGCTTTCCTTTGTTTCACAGATAAAACTCAATGGGAAATCTTATGAATAGCTAGCTATAAGGCTCACATGCCCAGCTACCTAGTAAGATGAATATTGAATATCACGAAGGCCTTTAAATTAACGGTTAATTTATACATACTAAAAAAGCTGGTCGTCCCAAGCAAGAGCATGTGAGCCCTCATCATTCTTATAGCTACACAATATGTTTGAAGTTTGGCTCTCGTTGCAACCTGAACATCAAGAATTCCAACTTGTTTGCAACAACTGAGTTTTTGTGTCGACGGACCCGCCACTAATTATAGGTTTTCATGGCAGGCTTCCAGTTGAATAATGAATCCAGACTGGTTTGTTCTTAATAATTTAAATTATTTTTATTTCCAATTGGATTATTTTCATTAATTTTTAAAATTTGATACTATCAGAAGTAAGCAAAAGGGTAGTTTTATTGAAGCTACCATAATTAAATGAACGGGTGGTGGAGTGGGATATTCATATACATGTACATATATATAAAATTCTTAGAATTTTAGATAATTATTTACTTTATCACTGCACTCCCGCAGGAGGTAGGCTTTGTAAGAGGTTGACCAGAGCATGTTGCTTTTGGAATTAGCCGTTGGTCACCGGTGGGTTATTCAGGGTTAAAATTTTGTAAAAGTAATTTTTATAAAAAATAGCAGTTTAATTCTCCCACCAAAAACTCACCGCATTTTTGGAGTATTGCGCGAACTTTTGCGTCTGATAAAGTAAACAATTACCCTTAATACAAACATTTTCAAAATCGGAACTCTTCTTTTTTCATTGACGACTACCACTCTTGAGAAATATGAAGTAGGGTTTTAAACGAAAGTTTTTTATTGTTTTCTATTATTGCACGCAAATATGTATACATATATTCACATTTTCAAATAGTTTGCTCAATTTGCTCTAAAAGCAATAATAAAATCAATACAAAAAAACTAGAATTTTGTTAAAAACAAACTTATTTAATTTTTCTCAAAATAAAAAAAACACGATGCTAAATTTCCCATTAAATCTCTCTTCTCATTCATTAATTTCTTCATTCATAAATTTCAGCCACCGGCCAAGAAATCATCGTAGTTTCAGCCCACCCACCCCCTTCCAAATCAAAACAAAAGGAATGCCCGCACAGGAATCTATTTTTAGATCCGAAACTTTTGTTTTTTCTTCCAACATGCGTCAAGGGCTTTGAAATGCTTTTTTAAATTCAGGCGCAAACCCGCTTTTTTATGTTTTACTAAAAAATAGCAAAATTAAAAAAATTGTCTATTTTATGATTATTATGCACTAATAAAAAATTAATATTATTAAACTAATGTTGTAAACCCATTCCCATTAATCTTAGAGGTTTACAACAGAAATTCGCAGCCCTGAAACTTAATTTGTGGCGACTTCCAACCGACTGCTGCGCCCACAGCGGTTTTTAGCCAAAAGCAAAAGGGCTGAATTGAAAAAGCAAAAGGGCTGAATTAAAAAAGAAGAAGCGGCAGAATTTCACAACGACACGAGTTCTGAATGCCGGACCATATAAACGCGATTCATTTTTCTTCCTTTTTGAATATTGTTAGTTTTTTAAAGCGTTATTTATGTTCTTTATGTTTTCGTAATTGATTTAATAAATAAAGTGTTCCATATCGGTACGTGGTTTTTATTAGATACTTTTGGGGCAACATTTTAAGAAATTTGTGTGCGTCTAGACTTTAAGAAGACCACAAAATGGTGACCCCGCGGCGTTGTCCCACGAGACAGTGAACAAAAAACTTTTTCATCAAATAACGCTCCGCAGATCATACCCACAACCAGTCACACGCCAAGGCGAAGGTTTGCTACAGGAAAGAGACAAACAAAACGAGATTTGTATATTTTGACATATAATATATCTCATTTAATTACACATTTTCTTTTAACAAAAAATTAATCTTCAAACGAATCAGTACTCAATTCCAGTCGCGTTATTTACCGCATCCACGGAATCATCAAAGCTATTCGCGCTTGAACACGGTCATGTTAGACAGCGACACCGAGCAGAAGTCTGATTCCGCATCCTGTGACCGATCACAAAGAAAAACTCGCCAACAAACAAAAGAGGAGAATCAGCAAAAAACAAAAATGGAAGGGCAAATTCGCTGTATGGAGGATAAATTAGAGACGTTGCTCATGAGTCGTCGACCTAATCTGCCACCCTATGACAAGCAAAATCTGGATCTCTGGTTTATCCGTGTAGAGACAGAATTCTCCGCTTCCAAGATCATAGATGATGACACTAAATACTACTCAGTCCTAAGGGCTTTAGATGGGCCGACGACCCAGCAGATTACAGATATACTTCGTCAACCTCCAGCCCAAGCCAAATACCAGCATTTGAAATCGGTGCTAACTGAGCGTGTAGGCATGCCAGAGAAACAGAAGTTAAGGGAACTACTCAGAGGCTTACCCATAGGTTCTAAAAAGCCATCGCAACTTCTGCGTGAGATGAAAGATATGGCAGCGCAGAATCTCACTGACACTGCTATACGGGAACTGTGGACTGAAAAACTACCACCAGCCATACCACCACTTTTAGCAATAGCAGATGAAGCCGATCTCAACGAGCTGGCTAAGAAAGCAGACCTCGTGTATCAGAGCTTGTCAGGAAACAACGCCATTATGGCAATATCCCCAAGCAGCGCCCGCGATTCTTTGGCTCAGGAAATCGCAAGCATGCGAATCAGAGTTGACTATATCGAGAAGACACTAACAGACTTACTTCATGAAATCAAGTCCATGAAATCACAGGCAAAACGATCTAGATCATCTTCCAATAACAGAAGTGCAACCCGCTCGCCAGCACCAGAAGGTTCCTGTTTTTACCACAAAAGATTTGGTCATGATGCCCGACGTTGTACCACACCGTGTTCTTTCAACCAGCCTCCTCAGGGAAACAACACTCGCTGTCCACAGTAGGGGCCCTGTGTGACAGCACCATTTTCTGTTCAATGACTAAAGAGCCTCGCCTTCATTTACATGACAGAACTACGAACCAGAAATTTCTGATTGATTCTGGATCTGCTATCTCCGTACTCCCCGCATATAAATTCCGCCGTGGTCATCCACAAACCAATCTAGTTCTCTATGCCGCAAATTCATCACAAATCCACACGTATGGAATCCAAATAATCTCGCCAGATTTCAAACTTCGCAAAAACCTTGCATGGCCTTTCGTCATAGCAGAGGTCTCAATGCCCATCATAGGGGCCGACTTCCTCAAACATTTTGGACTACTGGTAGACCTCAAGAATGAGCAAATAATAGACTCCACGACCTTTCTCACTTCAAGAGGCACGGTCATTAAAACCTCCAATCTCACTATATCCACAATACATTCAGGAATAGCTTGCGCAGATCTTCTAAAAGAGTTCATCGAGATAACAACTTCAAACCTCTCCTCAGCTTTCAAGAAAAAGGATTATGCCCACAGGATCATCACCAATGGCCATCCAGTCTTCGCCAAATGCAGAAAACTCGCTGGTGCCAAAGCTGCTGCTGCCAAGTCCGAAATACAACACTGCCTCGACAAAGGAATCATCAGACCGTCAAGCAGCCCTTGGGCCAGTCCAATCCATGTGGTACCTAAAAAGGACTCTGGTTGGAGATTGTGTGGCGATTACCAAAAACTCAACGCGATTACTCAGCCTGACAAGTATCCACCACCTTTAATTCAGAGCTTATTTCCACTCCTTCACGGAAAATCAGTGTTCTCAACTTTGGATTTGGAAAGAGCCTACTATCAAATACCTATGCATGAAGAGGACATTAAAAAGACAGCCATCACCACTCCTTGGGGACTATATGAGTATTTGGTTATGCCGTTTGGTCTCAAGAACGCCACACAAACTTTCCAAAGGTATATTGATGCAGTTTTCCGTGGTTTGGATTTCGTCTTCGTATACATTGACGACATCCTAGTCATGTCAGAGAACCCAGCAAAACATAATGAGCATCTTCGTCAAGTTTTTAAGAGGCTCCAAGAGCACGGTCTCTCCATCAATGTCAACAAGTGCCATTTTGTCCAGAAAGAAATTGATTTTCTGGGTTACACAATCAACTCAACCGGGTTTTCTCCAACCGCTGATAGACTCTTCAAGATCACCGAGTACCCCAAACCGCGAACTGTTCACGAGCTCAGACGTTTCTTGGGCATGGTCAATTATTACAGACAGTCCATCCCTAAAATGGCCCATCTACAGCTACCTCTTCATAGGTATATCAAACATTCCATCAAGAACGACAAAACCGAAGTAATCTGGACAACAGAAGCTGAAGAATCCTTTCGCACACTCAGACAAGCTCTTGCTGATGCTACACAAACATCATTTCCTTCTCCGAACTCTAAACTAGTTCTAACAACTGACGCCTCAACTACCTGCATTGGAGCAGCCCTCGAGCAAACAGAAAATGACATCGTTAAGCCAATTGGATTCTTCTCAAGAAAACTAAGTGAAACGGAAAAACGGTACAGCACCTACGATCGTGAGCTTCTTGCTATTTTTGCCTCCATAAAGTATTTTCGTCATCATTTGGAATGTCGACATTTCATTGTGAAAACAGATCACAAACCTATAACACATGCTTTTACGCAAAAGCTAACCAATGCTTCTGAGAGACAGCTCAGACAACTCGATTACATTTCTCAATTTACGACCGACATAGTCCACGTAAAAGGAAATAACAACGTAGTCGCCGACGCACTCTCGCGCATCAACGCACTCTCCATGCCAACAATACTTGATCCTGAAACAATTCTACAAGCTCAACAGGATGACGAAGAACTCACGGACTTGATTCAAAATGGTTCCTCGCTACAACTTGAAGAACAAGAAGTTTCCCCGAACATCAAACTTTTCTGTGACATTTCACTCGGAATCATCCGACCATACCTACCTAAATCACTACGGAGAACTGCTTTTGATGTCATCCACAATCTCTCACATCCTAGTCAAAAAGTCACCTCACTAGAACTAAGGAAAAAGTTCATTTGGCCTGGAATAAACAAAGATGCAACTGCTTGGGTTCGTGAATGCATTCCATGCCAAAAATCGAAAATACAACGGCATAACAGGTTGATGCCTAACCACATTGAAGTACCCGATTCCAGATTCAGCCACATCCACTTAGATTTAATAGTTTTGCCCAGGATAAACAACTATCAATATTGCTTAACCATCATCGATCGCTTTACCAGGTGGCCGGTAGTAGTACCCTTGAAGGACATGACAGCGGAAACAGTCGTCACAGCCGTATTTGACCATTGGATAAGTCACTATGGCACTCCAGTAAAAATAACAACTGATCAAGGCTCCCAGTTTGAGTCACAGTTGTTTAAGGCGTTTACCAACTTCATAGGTGCACGTAAGTTCAGGACGGCTACCTACCATCCTCAGTCAAACGGTTTGGTGGAACGTTTTCATCGCACCCTCAAAGCAGCTCTCATGTGTTCTCCCAAACCCTGGACTGATATCCTATCGACTGTCATGCTGGGGCTAAGAACGAGCATCAAGGAAGACCTACAAGCTTCTCCAGCCGAGATGCTATACGGCGTCAACTTACGCATACCTGGGGAATTTTTCGTCCCAGAAGACTTACAGCCTGATCCGCAAATTTTTCTAGAAAAACACCGGGAATTCATACGAGGTCTACGTCCGAGCCCAACTGCACACCACATTAAATCCAGAGTATTCATCCTCAAAGATTTGTATACTTGCTCACATGTTTTCATCCGCTGTGACCACGTCAAAGCACCTTTGGAAGCTCCTTACATGGGTCCATTTAGGGTCATCGAAAGGATTTCTGATCGACTCTTCAAGATTGACGAGAATGGCACGCACAAAAACATTTCCGTGGACAGGTTGAAACCTGCATATAGCAACAAAAATGATTCGCTAGAAGACCCTACGACAAAGCAGACACAAACACACCAAGCACCTCAAAATCGGTCATCCTCTCCAAACTCATCACTTTCGCGAAAGCAATTTTCACAGATCCGCTCGCAGGAGCATTCTTCACCTATTAACGGCGGCGGTATTTCGGCCAACGAAACAGTCAACCAAACACCAGAATCTGCTGGTAGTTCAGGACTTCTGGAATCACCACAAGAACCGTATCAATGGGGCTCAACAATGGATAAACCTCTACGAACATACAGCAGACGAAAAGTGACATTTAAACTTCCTAACGAAAGTCACTCAGGGGGGAGTAGCTGTGGCGACTTCCAACCGACTGCTGCGCCCACAGCGGTTTTTAGCCAAAAGCAAAAGGGCTGAATTGAAAAAGCAAAAGGGCTGAATTAAAAAAGAAGAAGCGGCAGAATTTCACAACGACACGAGTTCTGAATGCCGGACCATATAAACGCGATTCATTTTTCTTCCTTTTTGAATATTGTTAGTTTTTTAAAGCGTTATTTATGTTCTTTATGTTTTCGTAATTGATTTAATAAATAAAGTGTTCCATATCGGTACGTGGTTTTTATTAGATACTTTTGGGGCAACATTTTAAGAAATTTGTGTGCGTCTAGACTTTAAGAAGACCACAAATTCAGTGTAACTACCGCCATCTAACAAGACAACCTGAAAGATGTTTGTCCATATCTACTTACTCTATAATCAATGCTATAGCCAAGAAAAGAAATCACGCGTAGGTCAGTGCGTGGATGAGGTGTTTAGTGGTAGGACAAATCCAGAGGAGCAGGGCTCAGCCACGGTGATGTTGTGTATCTCTGCCTAGGTAAAAGCTGTTTAATTCGGCATTTGAAGTATCCAGGGAAGAGTTTAGTAGGCCAGGGATATTGAAGGGACTGAGGTAATAATTAGTGTTTTGGCTCGAGTCGTCAGAGGAGTTTTCAAGGAAACAAGCTCTAATAATAGAGTTCTTGTGCTGTGAGAATAGAATAGCCCTATCTCCCCAGTGAGCAAGGAGATACGAAGTCAGTGGTGTTATATTTGCATCCTCATATAGTTCCTTATTCGAGTAATACTTCCTGCGATACTTAAATCTCTTCGAGCAACAGTGTCGAATGATTTTCCTTTCAAGGAGCTCAAGGTTTTTAGCCCAGGTTGTTGATATGGACATCCAACAAGAGAAACCGTAAGATAAAATAGGTCGTATACTTGCTTGTAAAGAAGCAATTTTGAGTCTTTATTTATTTTACTGTCATACCTAATAATGGGGTAGAGTAGGCCCAGAACTTTACGCGCTTTAATAATGATGTTCTTAGCGTGTTGATTAAATTTTAAAATATAATTAAAATTGATCCCCAGGTATTTAATATTAGTCGATTGTGGTATTATTACATTATTGATCATAATTTCAAGACCTTTACATTTAGAGATTTGATTCCTGCGTCTCTTTCCACTAGCATTCCTAAAAATTATAAATTGAGATTTATTTTCATTTAAGCTAAGTCCCCAGGTGGCATAATATTTATTAATTATTGAAATGTGTTTTACTAATCTTAGTGTGCTGACATGAGGGTCTTTATCGGTAGAGTAGATAACGGTATCATCAGCGTACAATAACGCTGAAGAGTTGGAATTGGCTACGTAATGGGGAAAATCGTGCAGGTACACATTGAATAATTTGGGGCCCAGGATCGATCCTTGTGGGACTCCAGCCATTACTGGTATGGCTTCAGAGGAAGTATCGTTTACGAATACATTTATAAATCTGGAGGAGAGAAAGTTATCTAATATTTTTATAAGAGGTTTAGGAAAACCTAGATTCTTTATTTTAATGATTAGTCCCTTGTGTCACACCAAGTCGAAGGCTCTGCTAATGTCAAGCGAGCACAGAGAGGTGACCTCCTTTTGTCTTAATCCCTTCAATATTTGATTATGAAGTACTACCAGGGCATGCTCCGTGGAATGCTCAGCCTTGAAACCAAACTGCTCGTTAGCAATTATATTCCAATTTGAACAAAGCTTATCAAATTCCAAAGCTAAAACCCTTTCCAAAATTTTCCCTAGGCTAGACAATGATGCTATTGGTCTGAAGTCTTCAACTCCAGAAGCTAGAGGGCTTTTAGGAATAGGAATCAATTTCGCAATCTTCCAAGCTTTAGGGAAATAAGAGTTATTAATACAATTGTTGATTATTATAACTAATAAGGCTATTGCTTTTTCGGGAAGTTTTTTTATAATGTAGTTGGAAAGTCCGTGAATTCCAGCCGATTTCTTATTGTTAATGCTATTTATTATAGTTTCAAGTTTGAAAAGTGTGGTAAAGGGGACGTCCAGAGTATGATTGGAGAAAGGATCAGTAATGGAATCTGAGATATACTGGAAAGAAGAAAGCTCGGAAGAGAGGGAATTATAAGAAACTAGGACCGCTTCAGT
>CATLJY010000787.1:0-174266 GCA_949987705.1 Thereva unica
AGTTATTCTATTTGTAACCCTTCTAAGTATCTCCATATGCTTGACCATGTGCGAATATCCTACTTTCAGCTTAGCTCACGGGTCTATATTATTAATTCCATCCGTAATTTTGTGTAGGCTGCCATATTCGATTAAAAGTTACGTCATACAGCTTACTGTATTCTATTTGTCATACCCTTTCTGATACCCACATCGAAAAAAATGATCCGCTATTTTGTGTGAGTCCCCCTTTGAATTTAAAATGGCGCCACACAGGTAATTTTATTCCTCTTATCATACCCATATCGCCTATCTTTTACTCTAAATGATAAACTATTAAATTAAGCTTAGTTCTTCCCATCGGGATCATTATTGTATCATAACTTCACATTATCTGATAAACGAATTGCTATCTTGTTGAGTGCGCGAACGGACAGGCTGCAAGTGGTGGGAGTGAGATGAGAGGGCTAATTTGGTGTTGCTGGCATAAGATTGCCGTGGAGGCAGAAAAGGAAGGAAGAACAGTCACTATAATAATAGCGATAAAATTTTGTCAGTGCTGCTACATTCCTACGGTGGCTCAGGAGGTCGATGGTAGCTGGAGAAGGAATTTGCACCTCTTAAGAAATCCCAAGTACTGGGAAACTTGTTTGGCGAATAAGTAGTTATTCCATCGCAATTCTTTGGCTAATGTCACGCCTAAGATGTGTAGGGATAGGCCAGCCATTTTACTTAACCTAAAACTTACATCTCTTAACTAACATCTTGTGATTCAGCTACTAGTCCGGAGAAGTAAGCCAAAAAAAAATGCACAAAAGGAGACAAAACTACGAAATGGTCCACCTCCACAGCTTTTTTGTGACTTTTTAAGAAAACAATTTCGGAATCCAAAAAAAAATATGGCCGCCGGAGATATCGCGTTTTTCTCGAGTTTTCCATTATCTCCCCATGTACAACAGTGGGGATTCGTAAGGATCAGGATAAGGGAAGCAATGCGCAAGGCGAACGATAAAAGCAAAAGGATCGAAGGCTTTAACTAAAAAACTGAAAAATAACATATAGTGGAGTCAGATAAACAAAACATAAGGAATTGTTGCCACTCTCAAATTTTGTTTTTGGAACATGCACTTTATGCACTTTTTAAACTTGAAAAAGTGAAAAACATCGAATCGAAAATCGTGAGTTTTTGAATTTTTTCGTCAATTTTTTCAAGATAATTTCGCTGCTAGGGGGCGTTTTGCGCCTTTCTTAAGGCCGGTCCACACGCTACGTTTTGCACAACCTTTTGTCTGCGCAGTTCAACACGTTGCAGATAAAACGTTGCGTGTGGATCGGAAAACTTCGCAGTTTTGAGTCCGGCGGGAAGACGGTACAGTTGCAGCGATAACTGAGCAAATGAGCTTTGAAATCCACGATCTGTGCGTACAAGTCGGTGCATGTGGACGCTTGCTCCGTTTTCCGATTCGTTTTGTTCCTCAGTTTTTCCTAATCACGCGACGATGGCTGACCTTCGGCAATGTTCTCGGGAGTTTCTAACTGATTTTATTGCACTTTATGAGAGTTTCCCATGCATTTGGATTGTTAAATCGAAGGAGTACAGTAACAGGGAGAAATAATCTATCAATAATCTAATATGGGAAAATTCCCGCCTTTTTAGAAGCCATTTCCGCGACCACTTTGAACGCCCGGTTCTTTTTAGATGTATCAATCTTTTTTTTTTAACAAGACAGCATGCAAAAATTGACCACATAGTCCAGGAAGAATAGAAAAAAAGTTGAAATAAATCTACCCTGCGATTTCTTGACGCTATAATTAAGAGAAAAATCGTAGGAATTCAATGAATGTGTTTTGGATAAAATTGGTCCAGGGCAACAGGTGGTAAAAAGCTAATAAAAGGAGCGAAAACGCGTTTTTTCAAGTTTTGGGTACGAAAAATATGTTGTTTTGGAAAACAAAAAATACTACATAATAGTGCTTAAAAAGGCGAAAATTATGAGTTTTGGACCATTGAAATCGGTCAACAGGTTTTTGCAGAAAAATTCAAAAACCATTAAAAATGGCCGTTTTTTGACATTTAATTATAGGGAGTGTAATTATCGTAGAACCCTGTGGCAGGGCTTAAATTGTGGCCACTGATGGTGCCTACCTACAATAAAAATTTCATGACAAAATAATGGTAACTTTTCGAGTAAATCTCAAAAATGTAAAAACACCTGTTTCACCAAAAAAGGTTGAACAAGGCCCACAATGGTCCTAGAAATTTTTTGTTTGGCATTTTGGCTCGCAAAGGTTTGCTCTACAACCTCATTTTCATGAAATGTATGTAAAGTTTGATTTAACACCTTAAAACCCCGTTTGAAAACCACCCTTTTTCCAGTTTTTTGAATTAAAAACTTTACTTTTGAGCTTTTTCTTGAAAATCGTTTTTCGACAGTTTTATTAGTTTGTTTTTCGCCTGTTCTACAGGTCCAATTTTATTCGAAACATATTCATATAATTCCTACGATTTTTCTCTTAATTATAGTGTTGAAAACCCGCAGTTTTTGTTTGTTTTTAAGAAAAAGCTCAAAGAGCTCACGAAGAAAGCTCAAAAGAAAAGCTTTTTATTCAAAAAAACTGGAAAAAGGATGGTTTTTACTCGTGTTTTTAAGGTGTTAAATCAAACTTTACATACATTTCATGAAAATGGGGTTGTAGAGCAACTCTTTGGGAATAAATTGGGCTCATCAAAAAAACTCTAGGACCACTGGTGGCCTTGTTCAACCTTTTTTCGTAAAACAGGTGTTTTTACATTTTTGAGATTTACTCGAAAAGTTACCATTATTTTGTCATGAAATTTTTATTGTAGGTAGGCACCATCAGTGGCCACAATTTAAGCCCTGCCACAAGGTTCTACGATAATTACACTCCCTATAATTAAATGTCAAAAAACGGCCATTTTTAATGGTTTTTGAATTTTTCTGCAAAAACCTGTTGACCGATTTCAATGGTCCAAAACTCATAATTTTCGCCTTTTTAAGCACTATTATGTAGTATTTTTTGTTTTCCAAAACAACATATTTTTCGTACCCAAAACTTGAAAAAACGCGTTTTCGCTCCTTTTATTAGCTTTTTACCACCTGTTGCCCTGGACCAATTTTATCCAAAACACATTCATTGAATTCCTACGATTTTTCTCTTAATTATAGCGTCAAGAAATCGCAGGGTAGATTTATTTCAACTTTTAACTACTTTTTCGCTATCTCTCCTGGACTAACAGTAGAACCTCCTCCATGACGATATCACCACACAAGACTGAGCGAAAAATGCAAATATGACTGCACCGTCTGGACGCTCAAAATTACAACGTTTTCATTCCGTCTTAAGACTGCGCAGACTTAAAAGGTTGTGTAAAACGTAGCGTGTGGACCGGCCTTTAGATTATGTTGATAATTAAAACTACCAAAGAAAAGCCGTTGAAAAACTGCAACTGATACTTTGATCTTATATAATTTTTCGTACAAATGATAATAGCATAAAAACTAAAAACTGATAGTAAAAATAAAACCCTGCATACCTGGCATACACACCCGCCTACCATCATTACATTCTCCTTGCAAAAAATAACATCTACATAGGCAGCCCGTACTCGAAAATACAATTCATAAAAATATTCTCTCTCTATCCCTTTAAATCATCATTAAAAAGAATCATAAAAAATATATTGGAAGCTACAAAGTTACTAGCTACTAGCAAAACAATAAATAAAGAGAAACTTCACCTATCTGCGATCTCTTTTTTCTTGACTCAATATACAATTAACGAAAATTCATATTTTAACAAGAGTCAAAAACAAAATTTGGAAACGATTTTTTAAGAGTTAATTTAATACCAGAATAGTCAGAAAACGAAACCAAAAACAAAGAGAATACGGTGGATACAGAAAATTTCTCTATCTTCGATTTCTCATAATCCATTGTTTGACTCCGAAGAAGCCGCGTTTAGCTCAGCTTCTGAAGGTACTGTATAAACGCAAAGCTTTGCGCGAGTGTGAGCTCAATTAAATTGAATGTGTTGGAGTTTTCACGTTGATTTTCTGTGGCAAAGAAGCTGGAGATATTACAGCTTCCCCATGTTGTGTAAGGCCTCGCCCACGACAAGAGCGGTGAGAAGCAGTTTAGTATTTGCCACTTTGTCGCTCGCCGCTCGTATCTTAGATGATAAATTTCAATTGTTCAATGCTTAGGGTTTCCAGAGAAGGAAATACCAGTGGCGGTTCCTCTTTGGAAGCAAAGGAAGCTCTGCTTCCCTTGACCAAATAGGCAACTTCATAAAAATTAATTGAAATATATGTATCAAGATTTATCAGAAGAAAAATCTCAATATATTTCCTCCTCTGGAAACCCTAAGGATACAATGTACAGATTTTTGTAGGTATACAAAATGTATAATTCAAATTTATTACCCTACTGTATACAAAGAGTAAAGCCTTGGCCACGATACGAGCGGCGAATGGTGAGCGGCAGAGTGGCAAACACTAAAGTGCCTCTCGCCGCTCTTATCGTGCCCGGGGCCTTATACAACATGGGGAAGCTGTAATATCTCCAGCTTCTTTGCCACAGAAAATCAACGTGAAAACTCCAACACATTCATTTGATTGAACCCACACTCACGCAAAGGTTTGCATTGATACAGTACCCTCAGAAGCTGAGCTAAACGCAGCTTCTTCGGAACCGAACAGTGGGATATAGCAAGTCGAAGATAGAGAAAATTTCCATGTTCTCTTTGTTTTCTTGGTTTCGTTTTCTGGTAATGTTCTCGTTTCAATTAAGAACTAAATTTACTCTTGCAAATTTGCTTCGAAATTTGTTGGTGACTCTTAAAATATGAATTTTCGTTTATTGCATATTGACTGAAGAAAAAAGAGATCGAAGATAAGTGGAGTTTCTCTTTATTTATTGGTTATTCTATTGGGGTGGCAGGAGGCGTTTATTGAAAATAAGCTGATACTTTGTAGCTTCCATTATATTTTTTATGATTCTCTTTAAAGTTGATTTAAAGGGATAGAGAATATTTTTATGAATTGCATTTCTGAGCTCGGGTTGCCTGAAGTCTTTTTTTGCAGGAAGATTGTAATGATGATGAGCGAAGCTTACAAAAGAAAATAGGGGCGTATCCGTATGTAGGGTTTTATTATTACTATCTTTTTTAGATTTTGAGCCAAAATTATGCATTTGCATGAAAATTTAAATGAGCTCAAAGTAGTAGTTGCAGTCTTTCAACAGCTTTTATTAGACGCTTTAATTATCAACAGAATCTGAAAAAAAGGCGCAAAATGCCCTCTAGCGGAGAAATTATTTCGAAAAACTGCAAAACCACGATTTTCGATTCGTATAGCATTCGATATAACTACATAGAAACTGGTAACAATTTGTTATGTTTTGCTTATCTGATTCCACTATATGTTATTTTTCAGTTTTTTTAGTTAAGGCCTTCGATACTTTAACTTTTATCGTTCGCCTTACGCATTGCTTCCCTTATCCTGAACGTTACGAACCGCCACTGGGAAATACATATATTAAGATCTGAAATATGAAAAATCTTGATATATTTAAATTAATGAAACTATGAAGTTACCTATTTGGTCAAGGGAAGCAGTGCTTCCAAAGAGGAACCGCCACTGACTCAATGAGGTTTTAGTGAGTTGAATTAATTGGTCTGGAAAGTTCAGTTATTCTTTCATACTGATACAATAAGCGAGTATACAGGATATACGAGAATATTTTATATAGGACAGTTACCAGAGTAAAAAAAAATTGGAAGCTATAGGGACTGCCGATAGAAGTGAAAACTTAGAACTTAGATGTTGAAATTCGATTCTTTTGAAGTAATACAAAATTCTATATTTCTTGAAAGGACTAAATCTTTTTGATTGCAGTATTTTCATTTGGACATTAACCAACTTATTAAAATATGTAGCACAAGTAACTGCGTCTTCATTAATAAGTGTACTTTTTTCTATAAAATTTAATGCTGCTGTATCTTCAACCGATATCTCAGAATTATTTTTTAAATTATGTAACAATTGTAGCAATTTTGGCCATCCTATTTCATTAGCACTTATTGTAAAAAAAACTGTTGGCTTACCATATTGTATAATCATTGCAAATAGGTCTTTTTTTCTTTCTGACCAATAATATGCTGAATTCGGGATCGTGCGTAGAAAAGCCAAGTTACTTTCAATACAACCTTGTACGTAATCTGCTGACTCTCAAACATTTTCATTTCTTACTTTAGTTACCATAACCCGATTGTATCTTTTTTATAATAAGTGCTAATGAAATAGGATGGTCAAAATTGCTACAATTGTTACATAATTTAAAAAATAATTCTGAGATATCGGTTGAAGATGCAGCAGCATTAAATTTTATAGAAAAAAGTACACTTATTAATGAAGACGCAGTTACTTGTGCTACATATTTTAATAAGTTGGTTAATGTCCTAATGAAAATACTGCAATCAAAAAGATTTAGTCCTTTCAAGAAATATAGAATTTTGTATTACTTCAAAAGAATCGAATTTCAACATCTAAGTTCTAAGTTTTCACTTCTATCGGCAGTCCCTACAACTGCCAATTTTTGTTTTTTGCTTTCGCTACATTGACGAAATCGAAAATTTCACCAATTTTCAAAATAAATTTAAACCAATTTTACAATTTTCATGGAAATAAGGGCATATACAATTTTACTATTTCTCCCTTTGCTTTTGCTTGCTTTAGCGCAAAACGAGCAGTAGAGCCCACTTGCTTGTATTCGTGTTGCGGGTATAGCCTGCGTACCAAAGCCTTCTATATTTACAAGCCATGCTGCATGTGTGTGTTTGTGGTTGTATGAAGTCCCAACCACAATTCGTGAAGTGTCAAAATCCCATTAAAATCAAAGGGAAAGAAGTTTTCGTGCCGTGGTATCCATTGATATTTTATTAAAAATAAGAGTTATCAGAGCTATTTTATCAAGATAAAAAAAGTGCAAAAGTTCAAACCAAAATAAGTGCCATAAACTATCAATTTAAATATGTATATGTTACTAATAGGACTCATTTGCGGGTATTATGTTGGACATGGAGGAACAAAATGCCGAAAATAACAAGGGAAACAAGTGTTTCGTGCCGCGGAGTCTTTTATAAATGAAAATGCCGTGATTTTTCCTTAAAAATAATAGTGTTTTTATAAGATAAAACGAACGTAATGTCAATTTGCCGTTATGGCAAAATTTTCGTTTGTGCGTTCATTGTTATTTAAGTATCCGAAATTTTTCTCTGGTATCACATGAAGGGGTTGCCGAAGAAAAGAAGACAAAAGTACAAGTTCGCTTTGACCCTACACGCTCAAAGGTGGAAAATGGACCAAAAATTAGCAAGCCAACGTTTTAAAGGAAAACGGAAAATGAAGATAAGTTGAAATAAATAATTTGCTAGACATTCCCAAATATTTATTTAAATTTCAGGGCAGCATTTGCTGACTGAAAAACAAAAGGTGGACAAGGAATGACGAACTAGATGCTTAAACTTCCGCAATTTTACTCCAAGTGCAATTACACTTATTATTTACATTATTAACACAATTTTTGTAAGATGTATTAAATAAATGTTACAATTAATGTCCATAATGTTTGCTTTTATTTGTGCAAAGACGATTAACTTATTACAGAAAAAAGTACATAACCACACTCCATACAGTTTGACAGCCAAATTGAAGTCCCATGATGCTTTCATTGTGAGTGTGAGATTTCTTTGTGCATGGCTTGTAAATATAGAAGGCTTTGCTGCGTACGCAACATTGAAACGCCCCACCCCACACTCCTCGTAGCTATTTTGTATCACACACTGCAGAATTTGCCGCTGCTGTCGGTTGCCAGAACTTGACCAAAAGTTGCTATGCTCTAGCCAGCTACATGGCTGTAACATTTCTTTGCAACACAAAATTTAGCTGGCTAGAGGAGGGAAAAGCTGGCTAGCGAAACTATTGATTTGGGACATGATTTTATACAGCGACTGGGCATCTGTATTTTACTTATCTGTGCTCCTAGACTAATGATTGTAAAGCAATATACTTAGGCTCATAGGTAAATGTGTACTCTTTTATTTGATATAAAGAATAGAAACTTGAGTGACTCCGTTTAGAAGATATGTCGGTTCAAAGCATGAGCAAAACCACAATTTTCTTCGTTTTTAGCATTTCCCTCATGCTTTGAATCTGAAATAAGGAACCTGATTTATCTCTTAATATTTTCCTGTACATTTTTTCTTCCTTCGAAGAATTTCCTCCTTCGCAAACATTTATTAAATATATAATATTAATGGATCCATTTCATTAATTATTAACACAAATGTTTTATTCTTCATTGAGCTAAACAAATTTATAATACAAATTTTTTAAGTTTTTTGTTGCCACATATAATTTTCAAATGAATTGAAGTGACTTTCGAAACTATCAAAAACGTACGAAATATGGAACACCAATCTTAAATAATTGCGTTTTTGAATTCACTAGCAATTTGTAATCGCGTGTCTTTTGGAACATACGACATAATGACAACACTGACTGTAATAAATTGTTTGCTGTGTCTTAAACCAATTGACAACTGGCGGCGTTTCATCGGTTTGTGTTCAAAGTGAGAAGACTCCAAATAGAGGTGAAAATATAACCCTGATTAGGTGGAGGTATTGTACAGTTTGTAGAATACAACTTTTAACACCAAAAAATTATAAAAATCAGAATTGACTACGCAAAATTTTAATAGCCGTTTTCGGACAATGCTGATATGTCAATGCGATATGATTTATCATATTAACACCAAAAAAACTCTGAACGTTCGAAAGGAAGACACGAAAACTCGAAAGAATTGCTGAAACACCAATTTTGAATGACTCCAATAGCGCATGACATCGACAATATTCCGAGTACTTTCGCCTAAGACGCTTGCAGCTCCATATAGCCCCATTACTTCCGAACTCGAAGTCCTGAGCTCATTGTACGCTTCAGTTAAGACGTCTCGCAGTTGTCTAGGGAGGTGTAAGCAATTCATTTCAGTACCTTCTCACTTCACTGATCGCTGAAGTACTAATGTCAAGACTAAAATCCGTTTTTCAGGGACCGACTCCGGAAATGACTCCCCAGAAATGGAATGTGATAAAATACTATGAATACAATTATCGAGTAGCGGGCAGGGAACTAGTATAAGCTGCTCACTGTGGATTAGATTGGGTTCAAGCAAGAATAATGTAATGATAGTTTGCTGCCGCCTCGTAATTGTTAGTCGAACAAATACTGACTTCATTGACCTATGGGGCAATCAGAAGCTCTAAACCTTCACTTAATTTGCATCCGGAATAATTTGAGAAGTTGAATGCATGATGACAATTTCAGTGAACAATTTACAGAAACTTGATAGATTTGAAACTTTTTATAGATTTATTTTATTAATTTACTAGCAAAAACCCGCGTGCGTTGCAACGCCTTTTAATAAAGAGATTTGTGTGTGCATGGTCCGGGATAAGATAAGGGTATAATGAAACAAAAAACAAATCTGCAAAACATGTTTTAGGGTACATATAAAAATTTAGTTACCTATAAAAAATATGTTACCAATCATCCTTTTTAAAACTCGAAGTTGAGCGGGAATTGGAAAAATTTTGTACTACATTTCGCACAACAGACACATAGCCATATTATGACTCGTGTGAGTAGTTTTTGACGTTCCCAGGTAATTGGCACCCGGTGCAGAACTTCCCCCAGCTACTTCAACATTTTTCTCCAAAAATAGTGTTAAAAAAGGTCAACAATTTCACAAAATTGGTGCCCACTGTCAGCCCGAATATTCACAATTTGGCGCCCTTAAAAAATCGAATAAATACATTTCGGCTTAAGACGAAATAAGTTTCGGCTTGAGTTGATATTTTGCAAATCGTCATGAATGTCGCTCATCACAATTTCCGTATTTATTATGAACTTACAAAGAGGAGCCAGCAATGTCATGATTATCATTAATCTCAGAACATTTTCTATCTTATATATTATTATATGTATATTAATAAAAGAAAGTGTGTGGCTGTGTGTCTGTGTATCTGTGTGTCTGCCTGTGCGTACCGTCACGCATTGTAGCCAAACTAGAAGAGATAGAAATCTGATTTTTTTGTAGATGCATGGATACCCCAGAAGGTGGAAGTAAGTTTCCGTTTTTCTCTATTTCGATTAGTTTTTTTTTAAATTAATTAATTAGTACGATTTTTCACCATTTTTCACGCTCTACGCCTGATATCTCGGCTAATGTATATCGTAGAATATTATTAATAACACCAATTGAAAGATTAGACAATTCTGGTTTAAAATTATTTGTTTCAAATCTCAGAAAGGCCTGAAAAAAATACTGTCCGAAGAAAAAAGGTAAAACATCAAATACGGCAGCAAAAGTAGTAAAGCAAATTTTTAGAAACTGAGTTTTTATGATACGTTTCCGCTAGGTATACAAAGCAATAAAATTAACGGACTGTATTCCCTCGAAGTTTTTTACCTGTTTCATCTGTTCCCTGGGTTTTTGTTTTTTACGGTGAGTTATAAGGAATATAAAAAAGAGGGCTTTTCCTGTTGCATCCTGAATGAATCGGTAACGGTACGAGTATTTAAATATGAGTTATTTTAGAAATATTCTAAATTTAAAATTGAACACGCTGGTATTTGGTCATTATCCGTACAAGTGTTATTTTTTTAAATAATTTTTTGGTTTTTTTTATGTGATAGAAAGACTGGGCCTTCTCCATCATGATTTCCCTACTCCCAGGGAGATTTGGGACAGCAACCCTAAATCAGTTTTAGGCTACCTGATGGTTTTTAAAGAAGGGGATGGCACAATAGACCAAACAAAATACATATGTAGGTCGCAGTGCCCGCTAAAGCGCCCCTCAACAAGAATAATAATAAATAATAATGTGATAGAAAAAAATTAACATTAGCCTAGCCTGGTGGTGTTTGTTTTAATTTTTAAAAGTTTGACAGTTCCAGTGTTTTTTTAAACAATTACAGTGTATTTGAGAAAGTAAGTACACTTTAATGGTTTGCAATTGCAAACAAATTGGTTTGCATATTCTTTTTAAATATTTTCTATTGTATAAAAAGTAACTGGCTGACTGACAACGCACAACCTAAACCACTAGAGCTAACGGGCTGAAATTTTGACCGTAGATCCCCAGCGATTTTTCGAAATTCATCCCCTAAGGGGGTGAAATGGGGTCAACCCAAAACAGCTGGAGCTATAGGGCTGAAATTTTGACAGTGCATCCCTATAATGACTTGGACATCCACTAAGAAGCGATTTTGCGAAATTCATCCCCTAAGGGGGTGAAATGGAGTCAACCCAAAACCGCTGGAGCTATAGGGCTGAAATTTTGACAGTGCATCCCTATAATGACGTGGACATCCACTAAGAAGCGATTTTGCGAAATTCATCCCCTAAGGGGGTGAAATGGAGTCAACCCAAAACCGCTGGAGCTATAGGGCTGAAATTTTGACAGTGCATCCCTATAATGACTTGGACATCCACTAAAAAGCGATTTTTCGAAATTCATCCCCTAACGGGGTGAAATGGGGTCAACCCAAAACCGCTGCAGCTATAGGGCTGAAATTTTGACAGTGCATTCCTATCATGATGTGAACATCCACTAAGAAGCGATTTTTCGAAATTCATCCCCTTAGGGGGTCCAATAGGGTTTACCTCTGGACCTGGAGCTACAGGGCTGAAATTTTGACAGTGCATCCCTATAATGACGTGGACACCCACTAAGAAGCGATTTTTCTAAATTCATCCCCTAAGGGGGTGAAATGGGGTCAACACAAAACCGCTGGAGCTATAGGGCTGAAATTTTGACAGTGCATCCCTATAATGACGTGGACACCCACTAACAAGCGATTTTTCGAAATTCATCCCCTAAGGGGGTGAAATGGGGTTAACCCAAAACCGCTGGAGCTATAGGGCTGAAATTTTGACAGTGCATCCCTATAATGACGTGGACATCCACTAAGAAGCGATTTTGCGAAATTCATCCCCTAAGGGGGTGAAATGGAGTCAACCCAAAACCGCTGGAGCTATAGGGCTGAAATTTTGACAGTGCATCCCTATAATGACGTGGACATCCACTAAGAAGCGATTTTGCGAAATTCATCCCCTAAGGGGGTGAAATGGAGTCAACCCAAAACCGCTGGAGCTATAGGGCTGAAATTTTGAGAGTGCATCCCTATAATGACTTGGACATCCACTAAAAAGCGATTTTTCGAAATTCATCTCCTAAGGGGGTGAAATGGGGTCAACCCAAAACCGCTGCAGCTATAGGGCTGAAATTTTGACAGTGCATCCCTATAATGACGTCACTAAGAAGCGATTTTTCGAAATTCATCCCCTAACGGGGTGAAATGGGGTCAACCCAAAACCGCTGCAGCTATAGGGCTGAAATTTTGACAGTGCATCCCTATAATGACGTGGACACCCACTAAGAAGCGATTTTTCGAAATTCATCCCCTAAGGGGGTGAAATGGGGTCAACCCAAAACCGCTGGAGCTATGAGGCTGAAATTTCGACAGTGCATCCCTATAATGACGTCACTAAGAAGCGATTTTTCGAAATTCATCCCCTAACGGGGTGAAATGGTGTCAACCCAAAACCGCTGGAGCTATAGGGATGAAATTTTGACAGTGCATCCCTATAATGACGTCACTAAGAAGCGATTTTGCGAAATTCATCCCCTAAGGGGGTGAAATGGAGTCAACCCAAAACCGCTGGAGCTATAGGGCTGAAATTTTGACAGTGCATCCCTATAATGACGTCACTAAGAAGCGATTTTTCGAAATTCATCCCCTTAGGGGGTGCAATAGGGTTTACCTCTGGACCTGGAGCTACAGGGCTGAAATTTTGACAGTGCATCCCTATAAAGACGTGGACACCCACTAAGAAGCGATTTTTCTAAATTCATCCCCTAAGGGGGTGAAATGGGGTCAACCCAAAACCGCTGCAGCTATAGGGCTGAAATTTTGACAGTGCATCCCTATAATGACGTGGACACCCACTAAGAAGCGATTTTTCGAAATTCATCCCCTAAGGGGGTGAAATGGGGTCAACCCAAAACCGCTGGAGCTATAGGGCTGAAATTTTGACAGTGCATCCCTATAATGACTTGGACATCCACTAAGAAGCGATTTTGCGAAATTCATCCCCTAAGGGGGTGAAATGGAGTCAACCCAAAACCGCTGGAGCTATAGGGCTGAAATTTTGACAGTGCATCCCTATAATGACGTCACTAAGAAGGGATTTTTCGAAATTCATCCCCTAACGGGGTGAAATGGGGTCAACCCAAACCGCTGCAGCTATAGGGCTGAAATTTTGACAGTGCATCCCTATAATGACGTCACTAAGAAGCGATTTTTCGAAATTCATCCCCTAACGGGGTGAAATGGGGTCAACCCAAAACCGCTGCAGCTATAGGGCTGAAATTTTGACAGTGCATTCCTATCATGATGTGAACATCCATTAAAAAGCGATTTTTCGAAATTCATCCCCTTAGGGGGTGCAATAGGGTTTACCTCTGGACCTGGAGCTACAGGGCTGCAATTTTGACAGTGCATCCCTATAATGATGTCACTCGGGGCCTCGGTGGTCTAGAGGTAAGGCGCCTGACTACTATCCCAGAGGTCCTGGGTTCGAATCCCGGCCAGCCCCACGGTCCTTCGCCTTTTCCACTTTCCCACCCTTATAACTTCCCTTCTTTCTTCTCCCCTCTTTACATTCCTGATTCCTCCTGTCATAGCCTTCGCTAGTCTTTCCTCGCTCCACCAAGCGCATGTCATCGGTTGGCTGATGAGATTTAACTCGTTTCAGGAGGCATAACACTCCAGCGAGTTGTTTCTCAAATGCCCCGATGCCAGAGTCGCGAAATGGTTGGAAGTAGGCGGAATAAAATATCGCGGCTAGGTTGTGGCAGCTCCTTCCTACTTCTCTGTCTGTTTCTACTCTCTATCTTCCGGCTAGAGCTGCTGTTCGACATTCTATACGAAAAAAAATAGATTGTCGAACAGTACAAAGGGGATTTCCCTAAGCCTCTAGTCTATCACATAAAAAAAAAAAAAACTAAGAAGCGATTTTTCGATATTCATCCCCTAACGGGGTGAAATGGGGTCAACCCAAAACCGCTGCAGCTATAGGGCTGAAATTTTGACAGTGCATCCCTATAATGACGTGGACACCCACTAAGAAGCGATTTTTCGAAATTCATCCCCTAAGGGGGTGAAATGGGGTCAACCCAAAACCGCTGGAGCTATAGGGCTGAAATTTTGACAGTGCATCCCTATAATGACTTGGACATCCACTAAGAAGCGATTTTGCGAAATTCATCCCCTAAGGGGGTGAAATGGAGTCAACCCAAAACCGCTGGAGCTATAGGGCTGAAATTTTGACAGTGCATCCCTATAATGACGTCACTAAGAAGCGATTTTTCGAAATTCATCCCCTAACGGGGTGAAATGGGGTCAACCCAAACCGCTGCAGCTATAGGGCTGAAATTTTGACAGTGCATCCCTATAATGACGTCACTAAGAAGCGATTTTTCGAAATTCATCCCTCAACGGGGTGAAATGGGGTCAACCCAAAACCGCTGCAGCTATAGGGCTGAAATTTTGACAGTGCATTCCTATCATGATGTGAACATCCATTAAAAAGCGATTTTTCGAAATTCATCCCCTTAGGGGGTGCAATAGGGTTTACCTCTGGACCTGGAGCTACAGGGCTGAAATTTTGACAGGGCATCCCTATAATGACGTCACTAAGAAGCGATTTTTCGATATTCATCCCCTAATGGGGTGAAATGGGGTCAACCCAAAACCGCTGGAGCTATAGGGCTGAAATTTTGACAGTGCATCCCTATAATGAAAGCGATTTTTCGAAATTCATCCCTTAAGGGGGTGAAATGGGGTCAACCCAATACCGCTGGAGCTATAGGGCTGAAATTTTGACAGTGCACCCCTATAATGACGTCACTAAGAAGCGATTTTTCGAAATTCATTCCCTAACGGGGTGAAATGGGGTCAACCCAAAACCGCTGCAGCTATAGGGCTGAAATTTTGACAGTGCATTCCTATCATGATGTGAACATCCACTAAGAAGCGATTTTTCGAAATTCATCCCCTTAGGGGGTGCAATAGGGTTTACCTCTGGACCTGGAGCTACAGGGCTGAAATTTTGACAGTGCATCCCTATAATGACGTCACTAAGAAGCGATTTTTCGAAATTCATCCCCTAACGGGGTGAAATGGGGTCAACCCAAAACCGCTGCAGCTATAGGGCTGGAATTTTGACAGTGCATCCCTATAATGACGTGGACACCCACTAAGAAGCGATTTTTCGAAATTCATCCCCTAAGGGGGTGAAATGGGGTCAACCCAAAACGCTGGGGCTATAGGGCTGAAATTTTGACAGTGCATCCCTATAATGAAGTCACTAAGAAGCGATTTTTCGAAATTCATCCCCTAACGGGGTGAAATGGAGTCAACCCAAAACCGCTGCAGCTATAGGGCTGAAATTTTTACAATGCATCTCTATAATGACGTGGACACCCACTAAGAAGCGATTTTGCGAAATTCATCCCCTAAGGGGGTGAAATGGAGTCAACCCAAAACCGCTGGAGCTATAGGGCTGAAATTTTGACAGTGCATCCCTATAATGACGTCACTAAGAAGCGATTTTTCGAAATTCATCCCCTAACGGGGTGAAATGGGGTCAACCCAAACCGCTGCAGATATAGGGCTGAAATTTTGACAGTGCATCCCTATAATGATGTGAACATCCATTAAAAAGCGATTTTTCGAAATTCATCCCCTTAGGGGGTGCAATAGGGTTTACCTCTGGACCTGGAGCTGCAGGGCTGAAATTTTGACAGGGCATCCCTATAATGACGTCACTAAGAAGCGATTTTTCGATATTCATCCCCTAACGGGGTGAAATGGGGTCAACCCAAAACCGCTGGAGCTATAGGGCTGAAATTTTGACAGTGCATCCCTATAATGAGGTCGCTAAGAAGCGATTTTTCGAAATTCATCGCCTAACGGGGTGAAATGGGGTCAACCCAAAACCGCTGGAGCTATAGGGCTGAAATTTTGACAGTGCATCCCTATAATGACGTCACTAAGAAGCGATTTTTCGAAATTCATCCCCTAAGGGGGTGAAATGGGGTCAACCCAAAACCGCTGGAGCTATAGGGCTGAAATTTTGACAGTGCATCCCTATAATGACGTCACTAAGAAGCGATTTTTCGAAATTCATCCCCTAACGGGGTGAAATGGGGTCAATCCAAAACCGCTGGAGCAATAGGGCTGAAATTTTGACAGTGCATCCCTATAATGACTTCACTAAGAAGCGATTTTTCGAAATTCATCCCCTAACGGGGTGAAATGGGGTCAACCCAAAACCGCTGGAGCTATAGGGCTGAAATTTTGACAGTGCATCCCTATAATGACGTCACTAAGAAGCGATTTTTTGAAATTCATCCCCTAACGGGGTGAAATGGGGTCAACCCAAAACCGCTGGAGCTATAGGGCTGAAATTTTGACAGTGCATCCCTATAATGACGTCACTAAGAAGCGATTTTTCGAAATTCATCCCCTAACGGGGTGAAATGGAGTCAACCCAAAACCGCTGGAGCTATAGGGCTGAAATTTTGACAGTGCATCCCTAAAATGACGTCACTAAGAAGCGATTTTTCGAAGTTCATCACCTAACGGGGTGAAATGAGGTCAACCCAAAACCACTGCAGCTATAGGGCTGAAATTTTGACAGTGCATTCCTATCATGACGTAAACATCCACTAAGAAGCGATTTTTCGAAATTCATCCCCTTAGGGTGTGCAATAGGGTTTACCTCTGGACCTGGAGCTACAGGGCTGAAATTTTGACAGTGCATCCCTATAATGACGTCACTAAGAAGCGATTTTTCGAAATTCATCCCCTAACGGGGTGAAATGGGGTCAACCCAAAACCGCTGCAGCTATAGGGCTGAAATTTTGACAGTTCATCCCTATAATGACGTGGACACCCACTAAGAACCGATTTTTCGAAATTCATCCCCTTAGGGGGTGCAATAGGGTTTACCTCTGGACCTAAGGGGGTGAAATGGAGTCAACCCAAAACCGCTGGAGCTATAGGGCTGAAATTTTGACAGTGCATCCCTATCATGACGTGAACATCCACTAAGAAGCGATTTTTCGAAATTCATCCCCTTAGGGGGTGCAATAGGGTTTACCTCTGGACCTGGAGCTACAGGGCTGAAATTTTGACAGTGCATCCCTATAATGACGTCACTAAGAAGCGATTTTTCGAAATTCATCCCCTAACGGGGTGAAATGGGGTCAACCCAAAACCGCTGCAGCTATAGGGCTGAAATTTTGACAGTTCATCCCTATAATGACGTGGACATCCACTAAGAAGCGATTTTGCGAAATTCATCCCCTAAGGGGGTGAAATGGAGTCAACCCAAAACCGCTGGAGCTATAGGGCTGAAATTTTGACAGTGCATCACTATCATGACGTCACTAAGAAGCGATTTTTCGAAATTCATCCCCTAACGGGGTGAAATGGGGTCAACCCAAAACCGCTGCAGCTATAGGGCTGAAATTTTGACAGTGCATTCCTATCATGATGTGAACATCCACTAAGAAGCGATTTTTCGAAATTCATCCCCTTAGGGGGTGCAATAGGGTTTACCTCTGGACCTGGAGCTACAGGGCTGAAATTTTGACAGTGCATCGCTATAATGACGTCACTAAGAAGCGATTTTTCGAAATTCATCCCTTAACGGGGTGAAATGGGGTCAACCCAAAACCGCTGCAGCTATAGGGCTGAAATTTTGACGGTGCATCCCTATAATGACGTGGACATCAACTATGAAGCGATTTTTTCTAAATTTATCCCTTAAGGGGGTGAAATGGGGTCAACCCAAAACCGCTGCAGCTATGGGGCTGAAATTTTGACAGTGCATCCCTATGATGACGTGGGCACCCACTAAGAAGCGATTTTTCGAAATTCATCCCCTAAGGGGGTGAAATGGGGTCAACCCAAAACCGCTGGAGCTATAGGGCTGAAATTTTGACAGTGCATCCCTATAATGACTTGGACATCAACTAAGAAGCGATTTTGCGAAATTCATCCCTTAAAGGGGTGAAATGGAGTTAACCCAAACCGCTGGGGCTGAAGGGCTGAAATTTTGACAGTGCATCACTATTCTCACGTGGAAATGAATGAGTCGGAATTCACTTTATTTAGGATTAGTTTGTCACTTCTCTTGATGACATATACATGCCAATCAAACTTGCAGATTTGTTGAGTATAGATGATATATGCAGCAATTTGTTTACCATGTGTATTAAAAAAATGCACTATAATAAGCCTTTTTTAGGGATAATAACAGCTGACTTTTTTGTTTGTTTTTTTTTCAAGGAAAACAGTGAACATAATAAACAGTTTTTATTTAAAGGCGTTGCAAGGCACGCGGGTTTTATGCTAGTATCCTATATTCAGGAAAATAGTACTGAATTCTGAGCTTCCTGATTGCCCTCGCATATCTTGATTTAAATGACGTTTTTCAATCTGTCCCTAAATGAGTGATCATTTTAGACGTGCATTAATTTCAACTGTCGGGACAACTGGCAACGCTTGCCTGAATTCTCTGCCAATAAAACTGTTACTCCCCAAAATAATCGGTTTTTCTGAAATTTTGCATTGCTCCATTAACGGCTTCAATAGATACTTTATGTGTCATGGTACATTCATCCCAGGCCCAGGAAACCTTCTTGTAGTCTTGTAAAACTTTAGCTTTGTACGATCGGTATCTTAAACATAGAATGAGCTGTTTTTATATTATATTTAAAATTACTATACTTTACTTATCTTCTTGATTTATTTACAATATGCTGAGATACATATATTTCTTTATTTCTATAAAATCTATTTCCTGGCTAATTAACCCTAGGACCCTACACTGGGGTTCTTCAAACCCCACAAAGTTTTACCGGCCCTGGCGTTTCGGCTGTATTAGTGGTATGGCCAAGCGATTTTTACCATTAGGAGGGGGACCAGTATAGAGAAGAGTGCTGCAGAGAAAATCTTTAGTTCTATTTTGGAAGTGACACAGTGAATATTTGTTTAAACGTTGGGGTTAGCGTAACCCCACTATTATTGCTATACTTGATTTTTTGATAATATTCATCGCTTGCAAAAATTCTGATATCCTTCCAATTTTCGATTCATACATTTTTTACGTGTTATTTATACCTTTTTCTTAAGGAATCAAGCCTAAAGTTATTTAAAAAAAGCACGAAAAAAATTTAATAATTTTTTCCTTAAATTTTAATAAAAATTACAAAAATAATTTTGTTCATGTTTTTAATTGCACTTTTTTCGGGCAAAATTTTATCTAATGCTATTTTGCCATATACCACGCGATTCTGCACCTTCTGCTGATTAAAATTAAAAAAAAATGCCTATTTACAATGAAAACTCACTTAACGGTATCGAGTTAAAATAATACTGGGGTGCACGTAACCCCTATGTAGGAGATTTGTTATATTTGAATAGTGTAGGGCCCTAGGGTTAATATAATTCCTTCAGTATGGAGCTATGTGTATGCACCGAATTACAGCTCGCCCATCTCTACCAAAAATATTTTTTTATCGAGTAAACAAAAAGCCCCTACAAACGATCAGAAAGACTACGTCACTATTATTACAATCAATAAATATCAAAGCCTGAGCGACTAAAGTCAGTGGAGGTCATTTTTAAAAGAATCAAAGTTTCAAGAGATGTAGTATTTGCAAGGCCAATAATAAATATCCACGTCTGCTTTTTCGAAACCTTATTCTACTATCGGATCAGACTGAAAAACTGATACGATAGTCGCAAAAAATATATCCCTGATAGAGTAAGAACATTTTTTATCATTGCAATTGTAGACCTGAAAGAGCTCTATTTAAATATCCATTGTTCCCTAAGTGAAGGGTTCCCTATAGTACGATCAACACAGTATTAGGAAAATCTAGATATACTTAGATAAAGCTCTGTGAGGTCTTTTTTTTATGTGACAGACTAGAGGCTTAGGGAAAGTCCCTTTGTACTGTCGACAATCTTTTTTTTTTCGTATACACTGTCGAACAGAAGCTCTAGCCGGAAGATAGAGAGAAGAGAGGAAGCAACTGTCACAACCTAGCCGCGATAATTTTTTATTCCATCTACTCGTAACTCGCAACCATTTCGCGACTCTGACATCGGGGCATCGAGAACAACTCGCTGGAGTGTTATGCCTCCTGAAACGAGTTGAATCTCATCAACCAACCGATGGCATGCGCTTGGTGGAGCGGGGAAGGACTAGGGAAGGCTATGACAGAAGGAATGTAAAGAGGGAAGAAAAGAGAAGGGAAGTTATGTAGGTGGGAAAGTGGAAAAGGCGAAGGTCCGTGGGGCTGGCCGGGATTCGAACCCAGGACCTCTGGCACAGTTCAGTTGCTTTCCTTCGACTATCGGTTGAAGTTTTTGGTCTAATCCGGTAGTCTGACACGCTAGCCGGTACTGATAATCGGATCTGATAGACGTATCTGTCTGAAATATGGCCGCAAAAGCACAGAATGTTCCAGTGAAAGTCCCATCGAAATACCGGCAGACAAAAATTTCAAAATAGTTTTTGCATAGACAGACATTCCATTTATATTTATATAGATAGATCGATAGCCATATGAACTTAAAAAAACACAATTATATTTTAAAATCACAGACAGACACGCCATTTATATTTATATAGATAGATTGGAATGATGCCACTCAGGTAATAGTATTCTGCTTGTCATATCCTTTCGTTTGATACCCATATCGAGAGCGTTGTATAGAAAAATTTAATCCGCCATTTTGTGTTGGTCACCATTTTGAATTTGCAATGACACCAAATAGGTAATTGCACTGTACTTATCATCCCATTTCATTTGACATCCATGTTGGTGGTCGGGGGCGCAATTAGGAAATTTGCCCGCCATCTTGGAACCGCCATCTTGATTTTTTACACACATTACATACATGCATGCATACATACAGATGAAGCTAATATAATGGATATACAAATAGCCTAAAACATGCTAGCAAAAATACTGAATGTTCCAGTGAAAGTCACACCCCAATCGGATTAGCCGTTTCCGAGAGTAGCCCGAACAAACAGACAGACAGACATTTAGACATACAGACATACAGACAGACAAAAATTTTAAATATGCGTGATTTCGTTTTAAAATTATGTAAATAGCCATATGAAATTAAAAAAACACAATTATTTTGAAATCACAGACATACACTCTTATTATATGTATTTATATAGATTGGCAAGCTAAGCAATTAAAAAAATAGTTTACAAATTAGATACAAAAAAACACATAATAGCAGTAACGTAAAAGGAACATTGTGAGCATTTAAAGATTAAACTAAGATATAGGTCTATAGTGTTAATAAGAAATCAGGACAGCAGGGAAGTTAGTTTTCTTTTATAGGGCATTTTGTTAATTGAGGGAGAGAAAAAGGCCGCGTAGGGGGAGATAATGCAGCACAGGTCCGGCGCTTTCATAGGTGTAAATGGTGCACTTGTACCGGGCACAATTTCAGAAATTAAGATTAAAAAAAATCGTGTTCTCGTGCCTTCATTATCATCCAAGTCCAATGGACTTGTGTATTTTAAAATGGTCATAAAATAAAATTATGGTTAAATTTTCAGCTGTACTAAAGGAAGGTACTAAGAAGTGGAAGGGGCTGGGATTCCCGCATCGGCGTATAAAGTCGTACTATTATAGATCTCTAATTCGGCAAGAAACACCTCGATCGCCTCTGTTCTGAAATTATTAAAAGCACCTTCTATGTATAGAAAGGCTGTTAAGGTGGCCTGTTTTTGTTCTATGCCGGATTCTACAGTAGAGACTAACACATGAAGTGTAGTGATCACCTATTATCCCTTGAAGTATGAAGGTTTCGAGAACAACATTGTCCTCTATTATGGGCATTCGAGTGTATACTACAGATCTATAGATTTTCAGAGCCCAAGATTGTGCTGGAAATAGTTCAGCATCGAACATCGAAAAAAATCCTGGAGCATTAAACAGCATTAGCGGGAGACTTTTGTGAAGTTAAGGCGCAAGCAAACTTAGAACAAAAGCAAGATCGCGAAGCAAATCTTGATTAGTCAGCGGCAGAGGTGGCGCTTTCATAGGTGCAATTTGCACCGGGCGCAATTGGACGGGGCGCAATTTCAAGAAAAATGTGAAAAAGTGTTCCCGTGCCTTTGTTTTGATATGTATAGTAAAGGAACTGACCATCAAAAAATGAACATTTGATGGGGGCGCAATGTGGAATAGTGCACCGGGCGCAAAAAAACCAAACGCCGGCCCTGATGCAGCACCTGTTAACGGGCTCGTTTCTAGCATATTCAGTGCGATGGTAGGGTACGGTTAAGGTAGTTTGGAATGTCTTATTTGTTGAGTATCGTTGAATTTGATGGTGTTCGACAGGAACTGCACCTTGAGGTTGTAACGGTCAGTTTTGCACGGAAATCCCTAAATATCTACTTGACTAAAAATTACTGTGGGGAAGAAAATGTAAAAGTTGTTCGGAACAAAAAGGTAGGCGGGGAGAAAAGAAAAAAAGGAAATGAAGTTCGAATTTTGACGTAGGCAGAAATTTACTGCAAAAATTTTTTTGTTCGGAAAAATTGAAAATTAAATAAAAAAGGAAAAAATTGGATCTGCTAAAAATAATGTAACAAATTCGAAACTTTATAATGTACCAAAAAAAAAATTTGTTGTAACAATTGAATTTGACAATAAACAAGAATGCGTTGGTGCAATGATAGACAGAATGAATGTAGCAACATCGCTAGGATGCCTGGAAAGATACAATTACGCTAAGCGGTTATACAAGAATCCTTGCCGAGTTTTGCTGGAATATCAGAGGATGGTGACAAAACACATGCTGTGAAAAGATTTTGCCTTGGAAATCACAAATTTAAGTCGAAATTTTGGCCAATAGCAGACACTAGTATAAAGGAGGAACTGTATATTCCATTAATACCAATTGATATACCGTTCGATAGTCAGGTAATTAAGCCAATACCTATAGTGCATCCACACCAGCTGGATCAGAAGAACAAAAAACACACCAAAAAAATACACAAAATAAAATAACAAAAATTTTCTTTTTGCTTTAATTTAAAAAAATTTATTACTAAAATAATAATTTTAATGGTAGTTAGTATTAACTTTATAATCTTCTTTATAATAAATTATTTGTGAATTTGTTTTGCTCCTTGTCGGAAATATTTTATTCTTTGTTGGTTCCGGGAAATTTGTTCTTCCTCTAAGTGATTCTGTTGGTTGTAATATCGTTTGTACAAAACGAGGAGTAATGGTACCACTACTGCGCGTTTTTTTTTTGATTTCGTCTGCATCCATGTATAACTAGGATAATTTAATTGAATTTAATGGTATCTTAAGTCTTGTTAATTTGAGCCTGGAAATTGATATCTGTCACGGAGCTATATTTATTGTCTTGTGAGATTTGTGTTTTCAATTATTCATTGTATTGTTTGTGTTGATGATTGTTCCGGTAAGACGATTAAATGATTATAAATACTAGAATGTCTAGGTGGTAAATTTTTTTGTTGGATAGTTGGGGCGGGGGGTCATTCCTTTTCAGGGTTTGACGAGGCTCAGGCGATGTCCGGAGAATGATGGAGGCGGAATTCAAAGTTGCACAGGCACAGGTAAGTGGTGAACCAACCGCGGTAAGGCCCGGCCACACACCCCACGACCCCTCCGGCGAGCTAGATAACTCCGTGTGGCCGGCGTAGGAGTTCCGGAATTTTGTTTCCTTTCTTATGTATGGTATTGGCCCCTTGGTCATGCTTTTCCGGGCTTATGGCTAAGGGGGTAATACCTCGCATAAGTGGCGCCCACTATTTTATCGCGCCATTATGCTGTTACAAGGTTATTGTTCAGGATATCCAGGATAAAACAAGATATAAGCAATTTCCGTTTAAGCGATATAGAGGCAAGAGATCAAGGATTTTGAGCTTGTCCATATAGTGAGGAAGGAAATCTGAAGGACTATAGAGGTTTCTAAGTGCGAAACGAACTTTTGGGCAAATTCGGTTTACACTAATTTGAAATATGAGATTCCAGATCTGGCACGCATATTCAAAAATGGGAGGGACTAATGAGCAAAACAATGTTTTAGTAAATCTTAATAAAGCCCAACAGCTTGTTGGATCTGGCGAAATGAAATTCCAGGTGATATTATCTTCTGCTAATGATTTAGCAATTCTAACATTGTATGCGTAGATCTCTGCTGTATTGTGTGACTTTTTCAAGTGTCTTGATGCTCAAATGAAAGTTGTGGTAGTGTTCGAGAATTTATCTGAGCATTTTCCTTTTTTGCTCATAAATCTACGTAATGCTGCTATGAACGCATCTGTGGTCATATCTGTTGCCATTGCCAAATGTATTAACTGCTTTAACTACCATACATACAAAGACGCATATATAGATTAAAATAATGGAGGTGGAGAATTGCGGTCGCAAGAGTTTTCGTAACTAAAACTGCAGTAAATTTACAATCTTGTCTCATTTATAGAAGGCTTTATTTACTAGTACTTGCCACTTTTGGCAATCTCTGCGGTTAAAGCAACCGTTGACTCCACCATCGACCCCTTGAGCCACCGTAGGAATGTAGCAGCACTGACAAAATTTTATCGCTACTATAATAGTGACTGTTCCTCTGAAATAAACGCTCTCCTGCCTCGACGGCAATCTTATACCCGCAACACCAGATTAGCCCACTCATCTCATTCCCTCCACCTGCAACTCCCCCTTTCACGCACTCAACAAGATATGAATTCGTTTGTAAATAGAACTGATGAATAATTTCTCGCAGTCAGTATTTCCGAGCTACAACATCCAAGAGTTCAAATGTAGGGTTCATCGCCACCTTCTTCCGGTGATTCATAAGTTTAGCACTGCCACATAAAAAAAGCGAATTCTTTCCAAAATGGATAGAGATCATTCTGAATGGCCGGTTAAACGATAACTCGTTTGAGGTCTTACCTGATTGACTGACTATCCTGACCGTGGAAGTCGAACTTGACGAACTTGACACCATGATGAGGCAAATAGAAGTAGTCATTGGAATTGATCTGTTCCAAAGGGACTTCAGTCATATGACCGAGATCCTGATATTCTGTTAGGAATTGTGTGTATTGCTCTTTAAGTTCAGGATTTGACTTAAAACGATTTTTCATATGGTTTAAACGTCTAATCGGTGTGTCAGTTATTTAAAGGGCAATTTCACGACATTCCTTCCTTCCCTATTTCTGGAGTGTGTTTGAACGTAATGTTCCTCTGCAGCACTTTCTACAACGGTTAGGACATGGAGCCTAGACAAGGAGTTAAAACTCTTATGGGGAAAATAACCGGAAATGGATGGGTAGCAGAAACTAAACTTCTAGTTCATTTTTCGCCACAGATGTCGCCTAAAGCTGACGTTCACCACATGAAGTTAGCTGAATTTTATCTATTTCGGCGATTTGTTCAAAATAAAGTTTGTCGAAATTGGAGAAATCAACGGTTAATAAAAAATCTAAGTCGGCGCTGCAATTAATTGTCATTGATATTGCCTATTCTGAACTCCGCTGGAATTTTCTTACAGTCGTATGCTGATAATGTACGAAAATTTCAGCGGAGTTTAAAAAAGGTTTGTATGTACAAAGCTTTAACCTCGAAGGTTTTTAATGGTGCGATTGGCACAGTTGGTCGCAGTGCTTGCTAAGATGCCTCCCAAAGAAGGAAGAAGGCCTACAGAGGGCTGTAGCGCCAATGATGATGATGAAGAATGCTTAGAAACCACAATTCTGATGTTGTTTTAGGCTTCGTTAGACCCTGCTTATATATTAAGAGTTTACTACTTTTAAAATAGGTATAGTTCAATTTTTCGATAGAATTTGGCTCTAAGGTATAAGCTTTATGTAATTTTTCTATTAGCAACTTGCATTTTAGAGAAACGTTTGATTTAAAAAATTTGATAAAAATAATGAATAATGAGCAGCTCCACTCTATGCTTCTGCTCTACTTTTTCGGATTACTTAGAAATGTCTTAATCTGAAAGTAGCGAAAATTTCATATCCTTTTTATTATAAAGAAGAACAATTACATATATTACCTGACCAGCCACGAGTAATTAATTATTGGGCCCGGTTGGAATATAATTCAATGCAACGCAATTTTTATAATTTAAATTATTTTTTAAATCTTTAAATTAAATCATTTTCAAACAAAAAGACACATTCACTTGAAAGTATAGAAAGAAAAAACCAAAATTCATCACAAGTGACACATTTTGTAATTACCTACTAGTTCAAATTTTAGCTACTCTAACTCATATATTTAAAATCATCAGCTATCGGCTCTACTTTCCAAGAATATACAAATACCTTTTCTTAATCTAACATTCTTCGGCCACAATTGAGAGTTCTATTTAAGAGAATTTTGCAACTACTACACACGCATTTCGCACTCTCTTCACTAGGAGGATTATTATAACTTATTAACATCTTTTGATTTATTATATTCTATCTACATATTATATAAACTGTTGATTTTCGCAATTATAATCATCATGTAGCATCAAACACAATCTCCTCAATTTTCGCCTTTCAATGTCTATATTAGTATTTCTTTAGCACAGAATTTTTTAATAGATCACTTTTCCATATTATATGCTGAAAAATATTATTTTTAAAATAAATTTAATTTTTTATTAAAATATTATTTTTGTAAATGAACGAACTTTCCAGCAAACGAATTTATCAATCGCCATAAACCGGATGAATGCAATCGGCCATGTTTTTTGGTATACATGTGACTGTGGCGCCCTCACTCAATCAAACAAAAATTGACAACACGTAGTTTTAACTCCTTGTCTAGCCTCCATGGGTTAGGAACTCAGTCGAAGATGTATTAAGCTCCTCCATTTCCCACAATTTTCTTAACGTCACGTCAAGATCGGCCTCCACATGAGGAATTGAAAGATTAGGAGCATTGCTCATTGAAATGCTTTCAGCATGCGATTGGCGAGAAATTTGTCCAGCAAAAACCCAGCCAAAAATTGTTAATTGAGCTAAGGTTGTGTGATGTTTACGTTTGATTTTAGCTTCTCGAATAATGTCAAAAAATTTACCTGGGCCAATAATAATATCTATTGGTTTACGTTGAATTCAGTCTAGTGCTGTAATGTGATTCCAATCTAACGAGTTGACAGAACGCAATTGAAGCAAAGAGAGTTCTTAGCCGTTAGGTTTCTAAGAGATTTAATAGTTTCAAGTCTCTACATTAATAAAGTTGATGATTACCTTAGCTAATGACGTTGAAGATAATCTCTACATCTTCAACGTCATTAGCTAAGGTAATCATCAACTTTATTAATGTAGAGACTTGAAACTAAGTTAACGATTTCGTATTACAAGTTGGAATATTTGATTTGCGATTTGTAAAGCCTTCTAGTGATTCACATCTGCGATTCAGGAAACAAAATAGTTCATTAATAGTTGATTGGTAATTTTCATCCTTTTCAGACATATTTTGTGCCCATATCCATGGTTTAATAAAAGACTGAATAATCTGGTTAGGTTTACCGTATCGATTCTTCAGTTTGTCCCATGCTTCTGCATAACTAGCATCAGTGATCGGAAGGTGACGAAGCAGTGCTGCAGCAAGACTTTAAAAGCAGGGGGAGGGGGGTTATAAGTCGAGTCCTGAACTTTGAACATTATATTTCAAAATTCATAAAACTTTTAGTTATCTTTTCACAGGAATAAGAACAGAAGAAGTGTTTTAGAGGAAAGCCGTTTATTAATTATTGGCATACATGATCAATGGTTCCAGAGCATTGCTTGTGGAAAAGTCACAGTTCTATGTTTCTACGCTTTTCAGCAAATTTGTTGATTACTTCCTTAGCCGCTTCGTAGGTTTCCCTCTCAAGCAAGACCGTTCAGCCGTTGCACTACTTGCCAATCCTCGAAAAGCTTCTTTCGCTGCTAGTAATAATGGTCAAAGCTAACGTAGCTCCAATGTTCAGACAGGATGATGGGCTGATATATATTGACGAAAAGACTGTTCGCCCGTGCGTTACTAAAAAACTGCGCTTCTTTCCATAAGAAAATACATGCGATGTCTAGCGGGAGCAAAGTGGAGAGGACAAAAGTAGGAATTGAGTTTCCTCTTTAATATACCAAATGATAGAAACTCTACAAAGGTTACTGGAACTAACGCCCTACTTCAGAAGATTTATAGCAGCCTGTTGAAACAAAGCCGTTCAGTGAAATGCTAACAAAGAAGGCCACATTTAAAATAGAAACCGAGCAGCAAAATGCGTGGGGGCCTCGGTAGCCTAGGGAGTAAGGCGCTTGGCTACTATCCCAGAGGTCCCGGGTTCGAATCCCGGCCAGCCCCACGGTCCTTCGCCTTTTCCACTTTCCCACCCACGTAACTTTCCTTCTTTCTTCTTCCCTCTTTACATTCCTGATCCCTTCTGTCATAGCCTTCCTTAGCCCTTCCCCGCTCCACCAAAAAAGCGCATGTCATCGGTTGGTTGATGAGATCCAACTCGTTTCAGGAGGCATAACACTCCAGCGAGTTGTTTCTCGATGCCCCGATGTCAAAGTTGCGACAGTAATGGTTGGAAGTAGGTGGACTAAAAAATATCGCGGGTAGGTTGTGACAGCTCCTTTCTTCCCCGGCTAGAGCTGCTGTTCGACATTGCACTCTATATGAAGAAAATAGATTGTCGACACAGTATAAAGGGCGTTTCCTGTGACTCTAGTCTTTCACATAAAAAAAAAAAAAAAAAAATTTAAAGCACTGAAAGAAATATTGGTAAAAGGAGCAGTATTGAAGTTAGAAGCGCATACGGAGATGCCGATTCTAATAAGGACGAATTCGGAGCTATTGTCTTGAAGCGGAATAATGACGATCAACAGTTGCATCCATTGCAATACATGAGCCGTTAGCCCAACCGAACAACTCTCTCCCGCTTACAAGCCAGAAATAATCGCCAAAGTACACTCCGTAAGGAAGTGGAGTTTACGTTCTGGAAGGAGGATTAAAATTTTCACCGACTGCAATGCTTTCGCCACGACAATGAAAAAGGAGATGTTCCGATGAGAGTGGCTAGATTAGTCTAAGCTCCCATGACAAAAAAGGTACCTCATCGAACACCTCAAAAGTATAAAGTGAAAGTGGCTGAAAACCATGTAAAAAACATGTTACGCCCGCCAGACTAGTAAAAATATGTTAATTGCTACTTATTTTTTATGAATTTTTGAATTTAGCTAAAAAATAATGATTGTTTTTCCAAAACACCTGCTTGAAATTTATACAATTTGTAGTAAAGTTGTCTGGCTGACAATTTTTGTTAATTAACTTCTGACAGACCTTATCTTAAAGACTGTTTTTCTTAATAAAAATGCACTTCATAACACCTCTTGGATTTTTAATTTTAAATAAAGTTTAAGATCTCTGCTATCTATTACAACTTGTCTGGCTGACAATTTTTGTTACTAAATATGTCAGACTAAGTTCTGAATGCGCAGCAACAATGCATCAAGATTAATTACTGCCATTTCAAAACACCTCGTTCCGAAAAATTTCAACTGAAGATTATTTACTTACATATAACACGCTGCGTAAAATAGTTTATGATCATAATTTTAAATGAGCGAAACAAAATAATATGTACTACAAAAATAACAGTACGTTTGTTTATTAAGGGATAAGTTAATAATAAATAAATAATAGGAATACTTTTAATGTGAAATTTGCGCTTTATGTCATTTGATAATTTCATTTATGTTTGGTCGTATACATGACAATGCTACTCTCATATCGTGTTCTAAATTTACTAATCTTGATCTTTTTTTATTTATCATAATTTTTTTTTTCATTTTGTCATCATTGCGCTCCTTTAATCCCTCATGGGACATAGGGCGGAAACAGTTCCCCTCCAGCGCACTCTGTTTTGCGCGACAGCTCTCAGCTCCGACCAGGATCTCCCAGTTGTTGCGGCTTCTGCTAGTAGGGTTATCCTCCATGTTGTTCTAGGTCTTCCCACTCGCCGGGATCGTTGCGGATTCCAGTCAAGGGCCTGTTTAGCTAGATTTTCTTTTTCGCGTCGCAAGGTGTGGCCAACCGTATTCCATTTCCTTCGCCTGATTTGGTCGTCTATCCTTTCTTGGCCGGCACGGCGCCATAATTCTTCGTTTGAAATTCTATCCTGCCAGCGGATTTTTAGGATACGACGCAGGCATCTGTTGACGAAGACTTGTAGGCGCCCTGTGATGAATTGGGTGACTTTCCATGTTTCGCAACCGTACAAAAGTACTGCCTTCACGTTGGTTGGAGTTGAACAGCCGCAATTTGGTGTTAGTTGAGATCTTCGTTGATCTCCATATGAGGAACAGGCATGCATATGCGCCTCGTGCTTTATTTATTCTGGAACTGACATCTTCTTCTGCACCGCCATTTTCGGTAATAACACTACCGAGATAGCAGAATTTATCTACCAGTTCCACGTCACGGTTATTCAGCGCAGTCCGTTCAATGGTGTTTTCATTAATCCGCATTTCTTTAGTTTTAGTCGGATTTAGCCTTAAGCCTGCTGCTGCTGAAGCTCCTATTGACCGAGTCGAACGCTTTCTCATAATTTACGAAAGCATGGTTAAGGGGGGGATCGGAATTCAGTAGACTGCTCCACTATTATTCGTACAGTGTTGATATGATCAATACATGAGCTTCCCTTCCTAAATCCGGCCTGCTGACTCCTAAGCGTTCGGTCTACTGCCTCACTTATCCTAGACAGTTATATATGGAAAAAATTTTGCCCACTGTAGATAGTAAACAGAAGCCTCTCCAGTTGTCGCATATTGTTAGGTCCCCCTTTTTGGTTTTTCGACTATGATACCTTCCGTCCAATCTCCGGGAAGGTACAGGTGTTCCATGCTATTTCCAGGATTGGCTGAAGCGCATCTGCTGTGAGACTTGAATCGGCTTTTAACAATTCTGGCGGGATGCCATCTTTTCCAGCTGCATTACCACTGGCCATCGCATGATTTGCGGTTACTATTTCCGTCTTGGATGGGCCCGGGTGGTGATTCTTATTGGCTGCGCATTGTTGCTGGTTTCCTGAGGTTCCTGTACAAGTGAACCATTTAGTTCGGCGAAGAAGTAATCTCTCCATCTTTGGAATTGCTCCTCGATCTGAATTCTTAACGGCATGCTTTTTAGTAGAGTGCTTTCCCGAGAGCTGTTTAGTATTTTGGTACAGCACCTTACTGTTGCCTGTGTTTGCCACGTTTTCCGCTTTTTCTGCGAGCTCATTTATCTGCTGCCTTTTATCATGCCGGACACTTCTCTTAACCTCCCGGTGTATTTGGGAGTATTCCCGTTCTAGTTGGTGACGGCTTTCCGGGTCGTTTGTAGAGTTTACGTTATTTTTGAGGGCCCTTCTGCGTTCTATTTTTTGGCAGGTTGTGTCCGAGATCCAGTGTTGCTGGTTTTTTTGGACATAACCGATGCTCGTTTCCGCAGCCGTCAATATTGCGCCCTTTGTCGTACTCCACAGCTCTTCAATATCTGTGTCATCAGAAACGGTTTGCTGGTTCAATATTTGTTGCAGGTTTCCAGCAAACTCTCGCTTTTTAACACTCTCCCGCAGAAGATCTACGTTGAACCGTCTACGGTTTATAGCATCGCGTTGTACGTTTCTGATTCTGATTTTAAGGCGAATAGTTGCTCCTTCCAAATGGTGGTCGCTTCCAGTGTCTGCTCCCCTGAAACTCCCGACATCCTCCAGAATAGTTCTCCATCTGAAGTCCACATGATCTATCTTATTTTTCGTTCTACCATCGGGCGATACCCAAGTTTTTTTGTGTATCTTCTTGTGACAAAAGTAAGTTCCACCTACCATGAGTTGGTGGAAACTACAAAAGTCAACGAAAAGCTCACTGTCGTTATTGGTAACTTGGCCTAGGCCTTGATTTCCAATTGTTTGTTCAAGGCCGGTGTTGTCTCGTCCGATCTGTGCGTTTAAGTCACCCATTAATACAATGATGTCTCCCCTTGGAATAGAGCGAAAAACCTCATTCAGTCGCATATATAACTCGTCTTTGATGTCATCTTTTGCGTCTTCAGTTGGAGCATAGCATTGGACTACCGTAGAACTTCTTAGTCTGGAACGCAGGCGCACGGTAATAATCCTCTCAGAAACTGGTGATCAGCTAATGAGGCTGGACCTGGCTTCTTTGGTGAGTATTACACCAACGCCAATCCTACGGCTTTCAATTTCGTTTCTCCCAGAATATAAAAAGGACTCATCGTTTGGGCAGATATGTTCCCCGGCGTCGGGCCATCTGGTCTCGCTAAGTCCCATGATCTTGATTTTATATCGATTCATCTCGTTGAGGACTTCATCCAGCCGTCCCTCTGCAAGCAGTGTTCTCACATTCCACAATCCGATTCGTGTCTTTCTTCCGGTTCCGAGGCATTGTTTGCCGATTCGTAGAAATGGTTTTTTATGGGAGCGGGTTGATAACCCTCAGCCCAACCGACTTAAAACTCTGTTTTGTGGCGCGATTATTTTAATACAGTGGTACCTCGACATACGAGTGCCCCAACATACGAGTTTTTCGAGATACGAGCCGAGGAGCAAGTGATTTTTTGCTTTTAGTTACGAGCGAAATTCGAGATACGAGTTCGGTTCGTTTCGGTAGTAACACGCAGTCGCGCCATCACGATCATGCTGTAAATATGCTAAGGACGACGGCGACGGTGCACACAAATTAAAAAGCACACAAATTAAAAAGCATACTGAGGTTATGCAAGAAATTGGTTTTGAGGAGTCAGAGGAGGAGGTTATTTCTACAAGTGAGATAAAGGAGATCTTAGGAATGTGGGAGAGAGTTTCACAGTTCGTGGAAAAAAACACTCAGAAAAAGTTGCAACAGGTCGTGCATCTGACCTTTTTAATGACACTTGCCTAACTCATTTCCGGAACATTCTGAGAGGGAGGAAGAAACAAACCTCCTTGGACATGTTTTTTTCTAAACGGCCTACAGGTGAAAGCGAGAAAAATGTAGCGAAAAAGGCAAAGACCATTGTTAAGGAGATATTCAAAAAAAAATTGCGTTATCAGTTATTTCAGGCACGTGAAGTGCGAACTTTGACGTTGGATTCCTCGCAAACTATACAAGCGAGAAAGATGACTAAGGGCTTATTCTAAAGGTAATCACTAGCACTATAAGTTCGGTAATCGGCATTAACCCACCCAAATTCATATCTTACGAGTTAATCGCAAAAAACTGCATTCAACCTCAAACACCCGAACAAGTTCGAACTTTGAGCGGCCATAACTTTGAGCCAAACTAACTTACAGACCTCATTAAGGGCTCATTTTGTAGATCAACAAAAAAAAGTCTGTAAATGTTAAAAATTAAAATAAAGATCCCGAAAAAGTATGAGAGGTTTATACTTTTTCTGGAACTTTTCGAGTTAGCCGAACTTTTTCGCGTAGATTAGCTTCAATTTTCTCATATTGCTAGTCCTTCGCACTCATGCCAAAAATGCATAAAGAATTTTTGTCCCTTTCTAAAGTTGCTGAAAAGTTTAAAATTTTTCTAAAAAAAAGTAAGTGTCATAATGGCATTATTGTGGAAGTCCGGTTATGTTCCCCAGCTCCTCATATTCCTGTTAAAAGGATTTTTATTTTTAAATCGTATTATTTAAAAATATTAACATAATTGCGTATCTAAAATTTGGCGACACATTTTTAGTATTTCGCGACACACAAAAGTGCCCCGGCACCGTGGTTGAGAATCACTGATCAAGAGGAAGAGTTGTCATTTTCACATCAATGGAAGAGGAGATTATTAAATCGGTTCACAGGAAGAACATTTTTCAGTGGCTAAGACCGAAGTCTTAATCAGGAAAACCAACTTTATTTCTGAAGACTCCATACTTAATCATTCGGGGTATGGTCCGTCCGAATGGCCGAATGTGGTATATGAACTCGATTTACATTCAAACAGCGAGCTTTTCTAATACTCCCCATTCTACTGAAGTAAACTGAATATGAGTTCTAGAGAGACACAGTGATTAGAAAGACGCATTTTGTTGAGAATCATTTTTGTGTTAAATAAAATTTTGTAAAAAAGTGGTGCTTTGTTTAATTGCAGGCGACCACTCAAGTTCCAGAAGTGCAAATCTTAAAATAACTTTGAGGGCCAGTTCACCAAAGCAGATCCTTACATAGGTACATGTATAATATTTTCTATTGTATAATGTGTTTGTATACCTACTATTTTCTTTTTCATTAGAACAGATAATTTAATTATTTTGTCATGAAAATTTTTTAAATAAAAATAACTAATAATAACCAAAAAATATACCACCAACAAAGATTGCTGCCTCGGAAAGTCCCGGGGCTTTAACCCATTTAGCCCTGTAGTTAGGGTGGCCCTGATTTTCACTACTTGCTCCATGATAAGCTGAAACTGTGGTTTAATGATTCGATATGCACAGTCGAATCAATTATACGAATAGATTTATGAAGCCGCAGATTGTTTACTAACAGCAGTATGTGTTTCCTATTCATTAGTCACGAGGGCTCCAAGTAGCATTGAACAGATTTCAAAGTCTTATAAGTCTTAAAATGAAAATTATCAAAAAAATTTGAGCGGATCAGAAAGTCCACTTTGCAATTCTACGGACGGGAAAGATCTGTATTGTCCGAACACCTCCCTATTTGTGAACCACTTGCGATCCACGTTCGAGGCACAATAAGCTGATATTTAAAATAAATCAAATCAGATGATAGTTCTAGTGCGCTGAATGTACCACCAAAATTATAAAATGATATTATAAATTTTCTAGTTGAATTTTCTTCATACAAAAGGCGTTTCTCCTTTCTACGCCACTGTGAATGAGACTAATAAATAGATCTTTAAAAGTAATCCATTCCATTACAATTTCCTGAGATGGTGGGAATGTTAACCTTTGCAACAGTAAATCAGGTGAAATGGAAGAATTGTTGGGACTAGCTGAGTGACTCTGGGCTGGCAAGTGAGTGCTATTCAAACCATTTATAAATGTATTCTGTTGGTCAGTATACTTGTTATAATTTTCTGTTGACTAGTTCGAGGTGAACCTTGCTAAATAGCTAACTTTAATAAGGCTTTGGTTTGATAGTAGGTACATATTCTCAAATTCTTCTAATTCCGATGTTTGACTTACAAACAGTGGATCTTGATTGTAATTCTTGAATAATATTAGGTTCGAGAGACTTGGTAATGTTAGGTTCGAAAGACTTTTAAACCCTTTATATTAACTAATAACACCAAATTTGGTATTTATTTTCAAATCTTAAGGCACTGTTAAGATAAGCGGTAAGCAATTTCAACCCGTTAATTTAAAAGCACATGGCCGCATATTCTTATATTTTCCACAAAATGTTAGTGCATGATAAGTTTTATAAGCCCGGAAATTAATGAATAAGAACAAACAAATGGGGTTTGGTAGACCGCCTTAAGATTTATGACTACGATATTACGACTACGCCGATGATATCTGTTTGCTGGCCCACAGACACCAGGACCTCAAAAACATGTTAAACAATTTGGCAACAGAAAGTAGTCCAGTAGGCTTAAGGCTAAATCCGACTAAAACTAAAGAAATCCGGATAAATGGAAACGCCATTGAACGAACAGCGCTGAATAACCGTGTCGTGGAACTGGTAAATAAATTCTGCTACCTCGGTAGCATTATTACCGAAAATGGTGGGGCAGAAGAAGACGTCAGTTCCAGAATAAATAAAGCACGAGGCGCATATGCATGCCTGTCCCACATATGGAGATCAACGGTGATTTCCACTAACACCAAATTGCGGCTGTTCAACTCCAGCGTTAAGGCAGTTCTTTTGTACGGTTGCGAAACATGGAAAGTCACCCAATTCATCACAGGGCGCCTACAAGTCTTCATCAACAGATACTTTCGTCGTATCCTAAAAATCCGCTGGCAAGATAGAATTTCAAACGAAGAACTATGGCGCCGGCCAAGAAAGGATAGACGACCAAATCAGGCGAAGGAAATGGAATTGGGTTGGCCACACCTTGCGACGCGAAAACGAAAATCTAGCCAAACAGGCCTTTGACTGGAATCCTCAAGGATCCCGTCGAGTAGGACGACCTAGAACAACGTGGAGGAGAACCCTACTAGAAGAAGCCGCAACAACTGGGAGATCCTGGTCGGAGCTATGTCGCGCAAAACAGAGTCCGCTGGAGGGCAACTGTTTCCGCCCTATGTCCATGAGGGATTAAAGGAGTTTAAAGAAGAAGAAGATGTCATTAGAGTTAACCCTTCTAGCACAGAAGGCGCACTTTTCTGTTAAGCATGGAAATCTATATATACATACACATACACACATATATATATATATAAATATGTATATATATATATATATATATATATATATATGTATGTATATATATATACATATATAGAGTTTCTCTTCTAACGCAGAAGGCGCACTTCCCAGCAGGGCTGGGAAATTTTACCACTGCCGTGGCTCAGCTGAGCCATGCAAACATAAAATATTAAAAACATAAAAGTTCAAAAACATTAAACAGAGAAGCATGCAAAACTAATAAGGGAGTGAGGCACGCAGAGCGTCACGCCTCATTGAGAAGTGTCCTTTTAAGGACAACTTCACTGGTTAGCAAGCTAAACACACTCCTATTGTTGTTAGTATTTATAAGCATGCGATTAACGGGTTCGAACATGCCATAATTGGTGTTAGAGGAATTAATGTGCAAGAGAGGTTCACCTCTCAGGTTGTAGTTATTCACTCTAAATGACGCGCGGTTTCTTAAGAAACCAGAGTCCACCTTGTCATTCATCAGTCGATGAACGAATATAACGTCAGCGACCTCACGGCGCTTATGGAGGGAGCTTAAGTTGAGCAATTTAAGTCTGTTCTCATAAGGCGGAAGAGCGAGTGGGTCATCCCACGGGAGGTGGCTGAGTGCAAACCGGACGAACTTCCTTTGAACCGATTCGATTCTACTAACATGAGAGGAGTAGTAAGGAGACCATAACCTGGGAAGCGTAGTCAAGCAAAGGCCTAACCAAAGATACGTATAGGTGTTTATTGATGAGGGGGTTGTTGAACTCTTTGGACCATCTTTTTATAAATCCCAGGACTGAATTGCCCTTGGAGGAGATATAATTGATGTGGGTGGAGAAGTCCAACTTACTTTCTAACCTAACCCCAAGATCGATTACAGATTCAGTACGGGAGACCTTGTTGTCAAGGAACACCAAGAATAGAAGGTGTTTAGATCTGCTTGCAGAAGTTTGCAATCCTCTATACTCCTTATGTGGCGATACAGTTTGATGTCATCAGCGTAAATAAGGATTTTACAGTGCCTTAGCAGTGTAACAATATCGTCAATTGATAAAATAAAAAGAAGAGGGCCAAGATGACTGCCTTGCGGGACTCCAGAGGACGCTTCGATATTCTTCGATTTGACTCCGCGGAATAGAACCTGGTAGGTTCTATCGGCTAAGTACGACTGGAGCCAATCCACAAGGGCATGCGGAAAGCCTAATTTCTTTAGTTTAAGAACTATAATAGAGTGGGAGAGCTTGTCGAAAGCCTTACTAAAATCTGTATAGACGCAGTCAGTTAGGCAGCCAGTGACAAAGCCTCTAACTGTGTGTGAAGAGAACTCCAGTAAATTAGTAGTAGTGGAACGGGCTGCAAGAAAACCATGTTGGTTTGTTGAGATAAGCCTCTTGCAGATAGGGGCGATAGCAGAATAAATAATAGATTCGAAGAGTTTTGGTATAGACGATAACTTCGCAATTGGCCTATAATTAGATATTTCGTTTTTACAGCCTTTCTTATGGACAGGTATTATAAAAGAGTTCTTCCATAAGGTTGGGAAGCGCCCTTTATTTAGGGATTTTTGAAATAAACAAAGAAGAGGAGACAGTAGGGCCCGTGCACAGGATTTTAGAACAGCTGGAGGGACTCCATCAGGGCCGGACGAAAAATCTTGTGGAAGTTCATTTATATGTTTCGAGATATCATCCCTGGTTATAGACAGGGAAAAGTTTTGAGCCGTTTGGATTGCATTGATATGTCGAAAATTGTCTTCATCTGGTTGGAATATAGGGGACGAGAAAGATTTGAGGAAGAACGATGCAAAATTTTCACAAATTTCGGCTGAATTAGAACTAAGGGAGTTCTCGTATTGCATGGTGTAAGGGTAATTATCAACTTTTTTCTTTGTGTTGATAAATTGAAAGAATGCTCTGGGATCACCATACATTTTACCTTCCATGTTTCTGAGGTATTCCTTATAGAGGATTTTGGAGAGAGCATGAAATTGGTCATAACAATTGAGAAATGCATCGAAACTCGCAGTGTCTTTCTTCTTCAGGTAGGTTTTCCAGAGTTTATTCTTCAGGTTTTTGGTACGTCTCAACTCGTTGTTGTACCACGGTGGGGATGATCTGGGCGACTTTAACGGCTCGATAGGTACACAGGATGCGAAAGTTTCATACAGGACGGAGTAAAATCTGGCTACATCGACATCCAACTCATTAGGTGAGAGCAACCAATTGAAATCGACCGAAGTGAGCTTTGATGACAGTTCCTCAAGGTTGGCTTTTTTAAAGTTAAAGGTAAAGGTTGACTCCTCTGGGATTGGCTTATTGTTAAAGACAGAACAATAGCTCAGTAGAAGAGGAGGGTGATAATTATCGACAGGTGACAAGACAATTGAGCTAGGCTCAACATTCATGTTGTCTGAGTCGGAAAAGAATACAAGATCTAACCGCCTTCCTAAAATATTATTCACACCGCTCATTTGGCACAAGCCGCAGGAAAATAAGGAATTCAGAAAGTTGGATTCCCTAGAGTTAAGGTTGTTTCCAGGAAGGTAGTTATCGTCATCATCGCAAGATACCCATATAACATTGGGTAAGTTAAAATCACCTACAAGTAGGAGTTCATCTTTGGAATCCATCATATCTTGGATATGATTTATGCAAGTGATTAGAATATCATAGAGATTTTGACCTCTATCGTCAAGAGTGCTGAACATATCTGGTGGGATGTAACAGCAGATTAAAAATAAGTTGTTATGAACAAGGGAGACTTTGAGAGCGAGGACCTCAATGTCTAAAGTGTTGGAAAAATCAGGAAGCGTTATTAAGCAACAGTTGAGAAGGTTACTACATGCAAGTAGTACACCACCTCCACGAGCCTCCAAGTCAATATATCTATCCCTCCGAAAAACTTGGAAGGAAGAGTCGAAAAGTTCGGCATTAAGAATCCCACTGTATAGCCATGTTTCTGTAGAAGCGATTATATCGAAATCACTGGCCGAAGTCGACAGAAACACATCTTGGGTTTTAGTTCTGATTCCCCTCACGTTTTGGTAATAGAGGGAAAGCGTCTTAAGTTTTTTGAAACTTGTAGAGTATCAGGAGTGCGCTGCTCGCGCGTGCGGGGGACAAAACATTTTGAAAAGGTACCAGGAGGCCAGAACGTGGGGTCTAAAAGCTTTTCAGCGGTATTGGGCGGTGCAGTCAAGATGAAAGACGCAACCGGTTTGGAGACATTGCTGATCTTCCTGCAGGAGACTGTAGCAGAGTTAATAGTTTTCCCCATTAGGTATTCTTTAATTGCCTCGCACGTAGTTTCAGGGGAGAAACGCGAAATGAAAATAGTTCGCGGCTTGGGTACCGTTATCAGATTAGCGCAGGTTACCGGAGACTCAGTATCTCCAGTGCCCGACGGTCCAACGATACTAATAGAAGAGGTTGATGCCGCAACCGGTTCTGGGATATAGTTTGAGCCCATTGGAAGTGAGGGTGCGCGGATAGACGAGCTAGTATAGGGGTTTGCAGTGACAGCATCCGTAACGTTAACTTTACGACAGCTAGTCCATTCAAAACGCGGGGGGGGGGTGTTCCAAAATAACACCGTTAAGCAAATCGAACCCCAAATGTTTTTGGGGTCGCTGATCACGAAAATCGAGGTCCCGCGGTCCTAAAACTAGGGCGTCACCCTTAAAAATGCAAAAAACACCCCTTTTTAGGGGGTTTTCGCGATTATTTAAGTAATAATGAAAACTAATGCGATTAAATGCACTTTTTTTAATATTTATTTGCGAAGGTGATTGATTTATACAAAATTAAGGAGAACTTAATGGTAAGGGGTGCTCCTAAAGGGTTGAAACTACCCCTAAATTGGCGAAAAATGGCAAAAATTGTAATTTTTTTTTCAAGTTTATTCTTCAAATTCGATTGTCAGGCAAAAATAAATTATTTTCAACCCTTAAGGGGTTAAAACTACCCCTACAATATAGTTCATTGAAAACGGGGGGGGGTGTTCCAAAATAACACCGTTTAAAAAATCTAACCCTAAAGGTAGGCCATGAAGCTATTGAAACTAAAATGAAGTGAAAATTCCTAAAATTACCATTTTTGTTTGAATTTTGCAGCTGTTTTTTTGGTGAAAGGTATAAAAAATAGCCTACGACCTATTCTCAGACCTACCAAATATACACAAAAAATTTCATGCAAATTGATCAACCCGTTTCGGAGGAGTACGGTAACAAACACTGTGACACGAGATTTTTATAGATATAAGATAAGATATATATATATATATATATATATATATATATATATATATATATATATATATATATACATATATAAACAAGCTGGGACCCGTTACGCATCGCTGCACCCATAAGCCAAAAGTAGCCAATTAAAACCATCCATTGACTTGGTATTTTTCGAGATATGAATTTTACACAGATAAAGTGCCTTGAAGAACGGGAACATGGGTCTTGAGACGGCCGCCATGGATCTAACGGTGTATTGAGTATACTACATTGGCCGCGTTTACGCCCATGTTACTTTAACTCTGTTAAACTAGCACTGTTAACTTAGCACCGTTTCTAGCAGGCAACTTACAACTAATAACAAGCAAAAATATTAGCATTTCTCATTTTACAAATAACAAAAAGCTAAAAAATTAATAATAAAAAGAATGTCTTCTAAATTATTTGCTTAGAACAAAAATTTATAAGCAAACATCAATCCATTTTGACAGTAATGAGCTGTGGTACATTTTAGCTAAGCCAAAAAGCATAAATAAGTTAGCTAACAGCGCTAAAAAAATATCTGTTTATGCCGCTGTTAAATTGCCTAACTCAGTTAAATTAACTTGAGCATAAACGCGGCCATTGCTTATTGTATTCTACTTATCATACCCTTGCATTTGATACCCATGTCGAGACGGTTGTGAAGAAAGTGGTAATCCGTCCTAACAGCCGCCATGTATCTAACAGTATATTGAATGTACTTTATTGTTTATTGTATTCTACTTATCTTACCCTTTCATTTGATACCCATGTCGAGGGCGTTGTGAAGAAAGTGGTAATCCGTCCTCTTGGGACAGCCGCCATGGATCTAACGGTATATTGAGTACCTATACTACATTGCTTATTGCCTTCTACTTATCATACCCTTTCACTTGATACCCATGCCAAGGTGGTTGTGAAGAAAGTGGTAATCCGCCCTCTTGGGACGGCTGCCATGGATCTAACGTTTATTCAGTATACTATATTGCTTATTGTATTTCATTTTATTTTCAATGTTGTCATGGCCTACCTATTGTTTGAAAGCTGCGTAAATTTGAAATTTTCATTAAATGTAATGATTTAATTTAATGACAATTTTACATTTACGAAACTGTCAAACAATAGGGAGGCCATGAAGCTATTGGAACTAAAATGAAGTGAAAATTCCTAAAATAACTATTTTTTTTGGATCTTCAGCTGTTTTTTTTTGGGTTAAAAATATAAAAAATAGCCCACGACCTATTTTCAGACCTACAAAATATACACAAAAAATTTCATACAATTCAGTCAACCCGTTTCGGAGGAGCTCGGTAACAAACACTATGACACGAGATTTTTATAGATATAGAATGAATGTCTTGTTTGTAATGAGACACTAAAACTAAAAAACTAGCCAGCAAATTGAGCTGAAACTTTCACAGAAGGTGTATTTTGTCTAAATCTAGATTAACCGCATGGTACGAATGCGATCGGGTAGATGGCGCCCAAGAAAAATAGAAAAAACGGAATTGCAGAGGAAATATTTGACACAAAAGAAAATAAGAAGTGAAACGTGCACTTTCATGTAACCAATCAACCCCAAATTTGCCCCATATGTATAGTTCACGTGACAATGCAATATGACATATTTGTAAAAAAATCAAAATGGCGGCTCCAAGATGGCGGCCGAATTTCGCAATTGTGTTTCTCGATCCCCGCCATGGGTATCCAATGAAAGGGTATGATAAATAGAATACAATTAGTTAGTGTGGCGTCCTTCCAAATTCAAAATGGCGGCCTTGTTCTTTAGAAGCCACTCGGCGTGGGTATCAAATCAAAGAGTATGACAAGTAGAATACTATTAGCTGTGTGACGTCATTCCAAATTCAAAATCTCGGCAAATACAAAATGGCGGCCAACACAAAACGGGGGTAACTTTTTTCTTTACAAGCCGGTATGGGTATCAAATGAAAGGGTATAACAAGAAGAATACTATCACCTGTGTGCCGTCACTCCAAATTAAAAATGGCGGATTATATTTTTCTTTAAAACGCACTCAATTGGTATGGGTGTCAAATGAAAGGATATAACAAGTTGAATACAATTAGCAGTGTGGCTTCAATCCAAATTCGAAATAGCGGCCAACAAAAAACCTTACCTTACCTTTTACCTTACCTTCCCTTTTTCTTTATAACGCGCTCGGTATGGGTATCAAATAAAAGGGTGTGACAAGTAGATTACTATTATCTGTGTCGCTTCAAATTCAAAATGGTAGTTTACCTTCTCCTTTAATTCGCTCTCGGTATGGTTATCAAATGAAAGTGTACGTAAGTGATAGTCAATTAAAATCAAATATGGCGGTCACTACAAAATGGCGGAAGACATAAAATAGACTAAAAATAGAAAACAAATATATGGTTTTAATAAAAACTAAAAAACACGCTTTTATTTTAAAATAAACTAAGAAGTAAAACAAATAATTTTGAAGGTAAAGTTTTCATTGCTCCAGACAGAATATTGGAACAAACTAAAATCGAAATGTAAAGATGCGTGGAGCATTAACGAAAAGTTCCAGTGGTAATAAAATAGTATAGGTTAGGTTAGATATGGCTGAGCTTTTGGTTCGAGCCCACACACTTAGGCCAAAAGGATAGGCCCATTGTGATGCCATAGTGATCCCACTTTAAACTTGATGTTAAAATGTCGTTTCTTCGCTAAAACCATCTCGAGGAAGTAATGAATCTTCTAAGCTGCGGGATCCGAAACTTCGAGATTTCCGCAAGGTTGCTTAGAAAGGGTTCACCAAATGTGGTTAACCTTATCCTGCTTAGGGCCGGGCAGTGACAGAGGAGATATAGTACACTTTCCGCCTCGTCCAGGTTCTTACAGCTTCTGCAGAAATCGTGGGTCTCAAGACCTAAACGGGTCGCATGCGTCCTTATCAGACAGTGTCCGGTCACCACTCCCACTATAACTGAGAGTTCTTGTCTCCCAAGGCTCAGTAATAAGGTGGTTCGCCTGAGATCATAGGAGGGCCAGGTTAATTTGGCCAAAGTGCATTTATTCAGATCATTCCAATGCTTTTTCGCTTGTTTAATTGTGTGTTGCTTGCATCGGAGTTTAAAGGTGGCCCAAGGCATACCAACTCTTTCCTTTTCTGGGAGGAAAGTAGCGGTCGTGCCTCTCCTAGCAAGTTCATCAGCTTTACAATTTCCCTCTATATTTCGGTGACCGGGCACCCATACAATTTACAATTTACAATTATTTATTTATTTGGTAAGTGCACACAAGATACAAATCTTTTAGAGTACAATATTACAAACTAGAAAAGTAGGAAAAAATAAGAGAGAAAAAGACAGGAAAATGCAAATAAAAAGAAAGATTGAACTATTGCAATGTTATACGAAACTAATTAAAACTAAATAAAACTAAATATGAATTTGACCACTCGCGAGAAGACAACAGACACTAAATTAAAAGAAAAAAAAAAAATAAATAAATATTAAACTTAACCAACAGAAAAATGCTTTAAAAGTTTGCTCCTGAAAACCGCCGCTGAAGAGGCTCCCCTTATAGAGGGAGGCAAATTATTCCACAGTCTGATTGAGTGCAAGAAGTAGGATCGACCACCAATTCTGCTCTTATATGAAGGTATACGGAAGCTTAACAGGCGACGTGACTGTAACGGTACTATAAAATTAGTCAAGTACTTGGGATTACTGGTAAAGTGTACCTTATAGAGTAAACATAATGCATGTATGTCAAGGTAAGACAAGAACTCGCAGGGGATGAGAAATTTGCGATAAGTCGAAACATGGGCATTTCGTCGTAAGCCAAAACAAAATCAAATGCAGTCATTAAATGCCACATTCAGACGACGCCTGCAAATGGCATCCAAGGCAATATAACTCGAGATGCCGTACAAAAAATGCGGCATGATGAGGCTCTTTACCAATCTTAGGCGTGACTGTTGAGGTAGGAGTTTACCAAACAACCATAGCCTTCGAAGGCAACTATAAACTTTACTAAGGATCAGCGAGACGTGATCGCAACAAGTCAACGTTGAGTTGAGAAATGGAAGAGAGCAGCATGTTTATACAGCAAGAGTTTATGATTAACGGTGTCAAAGGCTTTTGAGAAATCAAGCCGAACCAACACCGCGGTCTCGTTATCATCCAACTTAGCTCGAATATCCGTGGTGACCTTCAGCAGTGCAGTCTCACAACTATGAAATCGGCTAAAGCCAGATTGCCATTCACACAGTAAGTTACGTTCAACAAGAAAGGATTGAATCTGATCATACATAATTCTCTCCAGAACCTTGGACAGGTAGGATAAGATACTAATTGGCCTGAAGTCAGATATGTCAGAGGGAGAGTTTTTTTAGGTATTGGCACAATGAACGCTTTCTTCCATGCACAGGGAAATACAGAATAGGTTAAGCAGCAATTGAATATGTGAGTAACTGCATCGATCACATATGGTATGATAAGCTTGAAAAATTGAGGTTCAACACCATCAATACCAGTGGCATTTGAACGAACAGAATTTAGCGATGCAAGCACTTCGGCCGCATCCACACATCTAAAGCTGAAGCCTTCAAACGAGAGTGCAGCTCTCTGTTCCAGATTAGTATCTAAGGGCATTAACGGTTGGATAAATGATTGATTCATAAGCTCGGTGTCGAGGTTAAGGTCGCTAGCATTTGCAGGCCCAGTATGTATACCAAGTTTACGTATATTCTTCCATACTTGTTTAGGTGGCAGGTCAGAATTAAGCTTAACCGCATAGAACTCCCGCTTAGCGAGACGAATTTTTTTGTTAGCCATATTACGGATGTGCTTATACCTACTGAAAGATTCAGTAGTTCTCAGCCGTCTGTACCTACGATAAAGGAGTTCTCGTTCCTGGATTAGCAGCCTTACTTCGGCATTAAACCAAGGACAGTTATGACATTCCGGCTTCTTACGAATTCGTTTGAGTGGAACACACTCGTTGAAAACAGCTAAAATAAGGGAAGTGAACACCTGTACTTTCTCGTCAATCGAGTGTATACTAAATATCGCGTTTAGAGGTAAAGAGAGGCATTTCTGGTAAATGGTTTCATAATCAATATTTCTATAATCCCTGTATGTGATGAATTGATGAGGGGCCGATGCTGAGCATGAAAATCTCACAGATAGAAAAGGGAAGTCATGGTCGAATAGGCTGGGAGGTGAAAGTTGACTCCAACGAACCACCCTTTCAACGCTCGAAGTGGCAAGAACGTCAAGCAAAGAAAGTCACATGCAATTATTAAACGTAGGGAGATTGTTTAGGATCTCAATGTCAACAGATTGGAATAACCATGTGAATGTACTGCTTCTACGGTTTGACTTAAGCAGGTCAACATTGAGATCTCCGGCAATATGAATATCTCTATACTGCCTACCAAGCCTAGAGAGAACGCTAGAGAGCTCTTCAGCATTGACTTCATTGAACGAATTGGGCGCGCAGTACACAGATACAAGCAAACACAAGTCACTGTGCGTTTTGACCTCGACAACAATGAACTCACACTGATCACCGGTGGATCTGTAGATGATTTTCGACGGCAATGATTTGGAAACGTAGACAGCCACACCCCCTCCAATTCTATCAGGTCTGTCATTACGATGAATGGTAAAGTTAGGTAGATGCACATAAGAACAAGGGATATCACTATTTAACCACGTCTCAGTGACCAAAAACACATTTACTCTAGTGTTATCAAACATTTCCCTCAAGTCATCAATCTTGTTCCTCAGGCTTCTTGCATTAAAGTAACATATGTTGAGTACATCCAATTCTTCTTGAGAGCAAATGATATTAAGCAGTCTACCCACATCATACACAGAACCAAAGGTACTCGTACTACCCATCATTACGAAGATCGGTAGTATAACAGCGGCCAGCATCAGGAGGACAACTAAAAACACAATATATAAGCAATGAGAAAAACAACATTAGAAGCATCAACGCAACGAAGTGGTCAAAATCATGAAAAACATTAAACAAATTTAAAACAATATGCAAACATAAGCTAAAAATGGAATTATAAAAAAAGTAATAAGAGTTAATAAGCATAGCAACAAATGAAATTAATATAAAACTAAGACAATATTAAAGAATATTAAAGCTAATTAAAACTAATCATCAGCATTGACGTTATCACAGTTGATATTCCCTCCAATAATTTCATCAATGGCATCCACAGAAGTCACTTTGACAGGAGGATCAGTCTTGCGACAGCGAACGTAAACAATTCCGTGCCGTGTACTTACCGAGTAGATGGCCTTATTGAGTCTGTGTTTGTTAACTATGTTATAAATTCTTTGGTTGTTTTTAGAGAGGCTCTCACAAATATGTAGTTTCCCCTCAGAATTAAGCAGGGTACTTATCTGGCTCATTTTAACGCCTCCGTTACCATAAAATTGTCTAATAAATGCCGACTTTTCAGTGGTATTTGACAATTTTACCACCATTCGTGTTGATAAGGTCTTCTTGTTAATGCCGTTGTTGGTGCTGCGCAAGAAAAATGCGTTTGTATATAAGGATAGCCAAGACCCTCTCAACTACAGGCCCCGAAGGAGAGTTTTTCATGGTGGTCAACCCGGTCCAAAAATTCACCGGAGAGAGCGGAATAAACATGGCGCGGAATAAGTTCGGGAACGTTTTGGTTATAGTTTTGCAGTAAAAAGTGATAAAATATTGTATTTTAACACTTTTAACTGCACTTGGATTTACCAGTGAATAGTTTATTAGTGATTTAATTAAAAAAAATAAAAATAATTTAGTGATTAAGTGTCTTTTAAGTGTTTTAATTGTTAAGGCGAACAACTGTTTTTACATTCACGGTGTTTTTTCATGTTTATTTACGAAAAAAATGTTGAAAATTTAATGTTTTGTTTAGTTATGGGATTACAAGTGATTTTAAAGTGATTAATACATAAATTATGTAATTAGTATTAAAAATATAGGTGTAGAAAAACACTTCTTATTCACTTTTCCTTTCACACTTTTCTGCACTTATATGTTTAATAATAATTCCATAAGAAATTATTTAATGACTTTAAAATCACTTTTAATTAAATAATCAGCATATTTTTCCTTAATAAAGACGAAAAAAACACCGCGAAAGTAAAAGAAATTGATCACCTCAACAATTAACACACTTAAAACTCACTAAAACACTATTTTTTTTTAATTTTTTCTTATTAAATCACTAAAGAACTAACCACTGATAATCCATGTTTAGTTTAAAGTAATAACTTACAATGATTTTCCACTTTTTACCACAAAAATATCACGAAAACAATCCCGAGCCTATTCCGCGCCATGTTTATTCTAACCAAATGTCAGATTTTGTGGACCGACTTCAGCTATGGTTGGATTAGTTCAAGAGAGAACTTCATGGCCTGTAATGGAGAGGGTCTTGGGATAGCTCATGTCCAATACAAGTAGCAATATTAGACAATAATTGCTTGGGTTGCAATGAGTCATCATTTGGAATGCCGGAAATAATCACATCATTTTGCTTCAGCAGTCTCTCACTGTCACCAACTTTTTGGTATAACAGACACATATCCTGCTGCATCGCATGCACATCATCATTGATTTTATTGACTTTGTCAACAGTCATCTGCACTTCACCGAGTATGCTGTCCATTTTCTGAGATAGACCAGATATAGCATTCTCCATCTCATTAAATTTCTCAGACAACAAGTCAGTTATGAATTTTTTCAACCGGGTCTCAAGCAAGTCAAAACCATCAATTGATAACGATCGACGAGGAGACGGTGCGGGCAGTGATACTTCAGGGTCCGTTTTAGGTGTCTCTCCTCTCCTCGGACCTCTTCCTCTGGTGACGACCGGAGTCGGTTTTTGATTTGTGGTGGCAGTTTTGATATTTTGCTTACTCATCATGCACTCTTATACCAGCTGGTAACTGTCGAACAACAACAACACTGCACGAAATGGAAAAGTCGCAAAAATCTAGTAACTATTACGCGGATAAATAACTCTGGGGAGTCCAAAGTAGCCCAAAACAGATTTACGGAAATTATTTTCAAACACGGCTCAAAAATTGATGGAAAACAGATTATAATTTACGGAAAATAGTTGAGCGAAGATCAACAAACCACGTCTTTACTCCATGAGTCCTGCTAAGCATACGAGGAGGGTCCTGAACTGCTGAGCCATCTCGTTGAGAGATCTGAGACATTCAGAGTTCTAGAGCTGTTTGTGCAGGAGCGCAGGGCTTTCAGAGCTGCCTGACTATCTGAGAAGATGTAGACAGTCCGGTTCCTATCGCCTTGCTGCTTGATTTGCAGAGCAGCTTCTTGTATGGCTAGAACCTCCGCTTGATATACACTGCAGTGGTCGGGAGGTCGGAAGGAGACTTCAATCCCAAGTTTTGGGGAGAATACTCCTCCTCCCACTCGACCCTCGAGCTTAGAGCCATCAGTAAAAACGTTTATGGCACCCTGAAACCTATGTGGTCTATTTATCCATTCACGACGTGAAGGGATATGGACTCCGTAGTTCCTCGTGAAGGTAATTTCGGGAATGCAGAAGTCGCTTTTAGTGGGGATAGTAACTGAGTTCAGTACCTTCGTGTGCCCTCCCCTGATTCCAGTCCAGAAAGCGGATTCTTTTATTCTAAGGGCTGCGATGGTTGCGCTTTCCCTTGCCACAAGATTTAAAGGAGGGAGGTATAACATAACATTTAAGGCCTCTGTAGGTGTGGAGCGAAATGCTCCTGTTATGCATAACTCCGCACATCTTTGTACTCTCTGTAATTTGTTTAGCACGGTGGATTTACTCAGAGTTGGCCACCATACCAAAATCCCGTAAAGGAGAATTGGGCGCACGATCGCTGTGTAGATCCATCGCACAATGTAAGGGGAGAAACCCCATTTCTTGCCAATGGATTTTTTGCAAGCGAAAAGCGCGATGTTTGCTTTCTTAATGCGCTCCTCTGTGTTTTCATTCCAGAGGAGTTTCTTGTCCAAAATTACTGCCAGATATTTGGCACTGTTGTTAATTTTGAGCCTAGCCTAGGGGGGGGGGGGTGTTAACGGAGAGATCTTATACCAGAGAACCAGCTCCGTTTTTACTGGGTTAACGCTGAGTCTGCGGGTAGCAGTCCAGCTTGAGAGGTTTTCAGAATTAGCAATTTAATTTCTGACTCAATAAAAAGGTGCCGGAAGGGTGTGATTCAATAAAAAGATAACCTTTTCCACTAATCAAAATTACTATTTATTCACAATTAATTCTTAGATTTTCTCAAATATAAATTCAATAAATTCAACAAATTGCCAAAATAATTCAATTCAATTGTTATAAAGTTAAGTTAAATCTTGCCTATTTGTACATGGCAGCAAATTCCTTAAATATCAAGTTCATTACTCTTATTTCATTTTCAATTAGACCTCCCATAAATTATTCCAACTAATCATTTTATTTCACTTTTAATCATTTTTCCAAGTACTTAAATTCTTTCATTGCACTTTATGTACGAAATTTCATTACCTCTGCATTTTTGTTTAAAGCAATGCATGTCTCTTCAACGTGACTTTATATAAAATATCAAATTACACTTCTATTACCTCCAGCTTGAATGATTAAATGTAAAACATGAAAAGACATTCGAAGTCTTAACGTCCACACACTCGGATCTCGGTTCTCTCCTAAAATTGTCAAAATTGTTTTAAAATAAAGTTTATAGTTTGTTGATGAAAGGAAAAGGTGTTTTTATATTTGGGTAATTTTCTCGTTGGTTTGTCGTTCGGCGAAACTGAAATCCGCGATACGCAACAACAAAAAGTGGTGTCAGATGTGGGGTTGTATTGTGTGTAAAAGTGCGTCGCTCGACAATCCTTGAATGCTGGAATCCTTGAAGTCAAAGGAAAAAAAAAGCTGAAAAAAAAAAATAAGTGGAGAGGCCGATAATTACTCTTTTTGGACCAAAATTACATCAATTTCATCAATTTGAAGAAGAGGTTAAACTCCAGCGTGGGATCTATATTCAGGTTTTTCAAACGGAAAAAAAAAGTTTCTAATTTAATTTCCTTTTAAAATAAATATATTTTTCTATTGTGTTTTATTTATATATTAAGTTTTTATATATTAAAATTTGTTTGTGAAACCTTTTAACCTTTTAAATACTAAATTATTTACTAAACCTTGTGAGATTAATTTTTTTTTATCAAATTTTTGTGGAAGATTCAAACTTCACTTATAAATTTCATTCTATTAATATTTCATCTAATTAAAATTTTCGAACAAATAATTAAAAATTAATTTTTTTTTTAAATTGACTACTCATGAATATTTAATTTGAATTTATTGATAATTTTTAACAAAAAAAGTTGCGTGCTACATTTGTAAAAGTAACCTGAAATCGAGAAAATTTTGAATAAAAATTATAGTGCAGTGAAAAGAACAAATTAAAGCCAAACATAGGGTTAATTCATTTTTATGATGCGCTGAATTTTCGGTATATTCGTGTTTTGCGGTGGAAATTTCTGAGAAAATAGTGATATCCATTTGGGTTCGCCGTGATTTTTTTTTATTTATTTTTGTTCAACGTTTTACTACCTTATTACTAATTTCCTCAACGTTTTGTTCCTATTTCCTAATCAATTTTATGTCGTTGCCTGAATTGCCTGAACACAACGATATCGAAATGCCGCCAAAACTCAGTGCCGATTTCGCTCTAAAGTTTATACCCGAATTTGATGGTAGCCGTAACGAATTGCATCGGTTTGTTAGTTGTTGCGACGTAGTAAATCCCAGTAGTTTAAGTGCTTCAGATTCCGCTATGGTATTGAATATAATTAAGTGCAAATTAACCGGTGCCGCGTATAATATTGTAAAGTATAAAACTTTCGAAGATTGGAGCGCTTTAAGACAAGCGCTACAAGAACAATTTCTAGAGAAAAGGACGCTTGCTCAAATACAAACCGAACTTGTAAATGCTAAGCAAAGTTTCCATGAAGATGTAAGATCCTTCGCAAACAGAGTTGAAAGGCTTCTAGCCGATCTAAACGATGCTTGTATTATATCGGAAGGCGAGGCAGCTTCTGAGGTTATCCAGAGCCTTAACGGCAAAACAGCTTTAAAATCATTCGTAGATGGCCTGCAAGATCCCGTCAAACTAATCATTAAAGCAAGTCGTTTCAAAAACCTCACTGATGCTGTCGAAGCAGCAGTACAAGAAGAAAAGTCGGCTGGTAGGATGAAGATTTCTCAAAAATCTCAATCCGCCACTAAGTGTCAATTTTGTAATAAATCCGGTCACACCATCGCCCAATGTTACTTAAAATCAAATCCGTCGCTTCCGAAATTCTCCAACGAAACTAAACCGGTAGTCAAAAAGGAATGTTCATCTCCCGTGCACAAACTGAACTATATTATCTGCAGTTATTGTAAGAATCGTGGGCACCATATCAAAGAGTGTAGGAAAAGAGCTTATAATGAAAGTAAGAAAAGAACGAATGCCCAAAACGATTCGGGAAACGCTGTTGGCCCTGGTACGAGAGGAGGCGCGACCAGAGCAGAATCGTTGCAATAAATTTAATTCAAAAACCCTCCAAATCTACAACTTCTACTTCTTATAAATTATTTCCAACTTTAAACGATACCTTTCTACCATTATCGTGCGAGGATGCAAAGTCTAGAAATTATTCTAATTCATTACCAAATTCCCTTCCTAAATCGTCTTCTAGCCGCACTCCTCACAAAAGGTATTCTTCAAAAGGTGAAAAGCCTCTTAAAAGAAAGGGAACTATTCAGAAAAGTTATATTAAAAATGTTTTTACTGTCTCCCTGAAAAATAACCGAAAGTTCAATTCTATTATTCTAAATTCTCCATCTGTTGTTGGAAATAAATTTAATTCTCTTATAGATAGCGGTAGCGAGATCTCCTTATTAAAAGTGAATTGCCTCGATAAAAATCAGCTTGTATACACGGATCAAAAGGCCAAATTAAAGGGTATTGGCGAAGATTTAAAAGATACCATTGGTATCAGTTATGTTAAAATAAAATTCAATAAAACTACTATTTCTTACAAATTCCATATTGTTTCTAAAGATTTCCCCATTCCTAATGACGGAATACTAGGGGACGACTTTTTAACAAGATTTCAAGCAAAACTAGACTACGGTCAAAAGACACTTTCTATGTTCTGTGGGAAGAAATCCCTTGTGTCAATACTAGTGCCTTCTATTTCAAGGTTGATAATTCCTGCCAGGTCAGAGATGATCACTTCTATTAAAACAGATTTTAAACACGATTGCCTGTGCCTTTCAAAGGAGCTGGAAAATGGCCTAATAATTTCGAATTCTCTCTCTACGCCTACAAATAATTCTTGTTTGATATCTGTTATAAACCCAAATGAGCACGATTCGGAACTCGACATTAGTAAAGTTGATCTGCTTGATTTATCTGATTTCCAAGTCTGTCACATTTCTTCCGAAAATACCTATGACTCATTAGATTGCAAACGCAAAGATAGGATACAAGGCGAAATTAGAACAGCTCATATGAGTGACGATCAACGTGAATCCATTTTAAAATTATGCTCCGAATTTAATGATCTTTTCTATCTCAATGAAGATAAACTCTCTTGCACTAAAACAGTGCAACATCATATTCCAACTCCGGGTGCACAACCCATCCATGTTAAGCCCTATCGGGTACCAGAATTTCAAAAGAATGAAATAAATACCCAAGTCAAGCAAATGCTTCAGGACAACATTATCACTGAATCGAATAGCCCGTGGAATTTCCCTTTGATAGTTGTACCAAAGAAACCCGATATGAATGGAAATAAAAGATGGCGCATCGTCGTAGACTTCAGGAAACTGAATGAAGTGACTGTTGGAGATGCGTACCCCTTGCCGAACATAACGGAAATTTTAGATCAATTAGGAAATGCTAAATTCTTTTCCACGCTTGATCTCGCCAACGGGTTCCACCAAATGGAAGTAAGCCCTAAGGATAGAGAGAAAACAGCCTTTTCGACGCCGTTAGGTCACTACCAATATGTCCGTATGCCGTATGGTCTGAAAGGTGCGCCGGCATCATTTCAGAGATTAATGAACAATGTGCTAGTGGGGCTCCAAGGTTCAAAAGTCTTCGTATACATGGATGACATTGTTATTTATGCCAAATCATTAGAGGAACATAATGAGAAACTTAAAGAAGTGTTCTTGAGATTGCGTTCCCATAATCTTAAGCTTCAACCTGAGAAGTGCGAATTTTTGAGAAACGAGCTTACCTATCTCGGTCACATTATTAGTGAAGCCGGAATTAGTCCAGATCCTAAAAAGATCGAAAGCGTAAAAAACTTTTCTACGCCTAAAAACCCAAAGGAAATTAAAATATTTCTTGGTCTCGCCGGATATTACAGACGTTTTATCAAAGATTTCGCTAAGATATCTCGACCACTCACCCGTCTTCTGAAGAAAAATACAAAGTTCGAGTGGAACGACCATTGCACTAAATCTTTTAATTCTCTAAAACAAGCTTTAACAAATCCACCGCTTCTGCAATATCCTGATTTTACCAAAGATTTTTTATTAACGACTGACGCTAGTGGATTTGCTATCGGTGCAGTCCTTTCACAGGGTGAGCCTGGCTCTGACCTACCTATTGCTTATGCTTCCAAGATGCTGCGAAAAAGTGAATTGAACTACTCAACTACTGACAAAGAATTGTTAGCAATCGTATGGTCTGTCAAACATTTCCGTCCTTATCTTTTTGGAAAAAAATTTAAGATCTTTACGGATCATAAACCTTTGGTCTATCTTCAAAATTGTAAAGATCCTAGTTCTCGCATGATGCGTTGGAAATTACAACTCGAGGAATTTCCTTTTGATATCGTATACAAAAAGGGTTCCACAAATACGAACGCTGACTGTCTAAGTCGAATATTTAAAATGACCCTGCGATCTGATCATAAGAAAACTACCCCTGAATCAGATATACCGGTTATACCAATTTCCTCATCTCCAGAATCTGACCCTGATTTATTTTCGTATGAAGATTTTCTAAATAAAATGCAGCGGAGCGTCATTGTCAATCCAAACGTTACAGATAATAATGACAAACTCAAAAATGATGGGAAAAGTAACGTAGGAATTTTCATTAATAAAGAATTAGATTTAGATAACCTTACTAAAACCCTCATAGACGAAGCCAATCATTTTGAATTATTAAAAGGAGCCACTCTCGAAGAACACAACGTCATACCTTTAAAAACGAACGAAAAGTTCGCTACCTATTTAGTGATTCACTCCAAAGAAAAAAAAGTAGATTATAAAGATTTCTACAAGACATTCCAAGCTCTCAAGACGTTTTCTAAGTTCGAAGGCATTTCCCAAATTTTACTCCCAAATCCTACTAAGTCTCTTTCGTTTAAACATTTAAAATTCGAATATATTAGAGCAATGGTACGATACGTCTTTCGCGATATTGATACAAAGGTAATCTTTTGTCACAACAATTTCGATTCTAACCTGAACGAAGACCAAATTCTTAAATTACTACAAGAGTACCATTCCAATCCTACAGGTGGTCACAATGGTGTTAATAGGACATACAATCGTATTAAATTATATCATAAATGGAGGCATATGTATCGAGACATTAAACGTTTCATTAGGAACTGCGAAGTTTGTAGAAAAAATAAAGTAACTCGTTACACCCGAGAACCAATGGTCATAACTTCTACTTCAAAAGAGCCATTCGAGAAAATTTGTATGGATATTGTAGGTCCCCTTCCTGCTACAAATACAGGAAACAAATATCTTTTAACCTTCATAGATGACTTGACCAAGTATACCGACGCTATCCCTATTCCTAATCAAGAGGCTAATACCATAGCCGAAAAACTAGTCACTGATATTATATTTCGTTTTGGTACTCCTAAGTACATTCTTACTGACCAAGGTCAAAATTTTATTGGAAAAATTCTGAAGGAAACTTGTAAGTTATTAAAAATAACCAAATTACAAACTAGTGCATACAGACCACAATCTAATGGTTCTTGCGAAAGGAGCCATAGAGGTTTTGTAGAATATTTGAGGTGTTTTGTTAATCGGTCCCAAAATGACTGGGATACTTGGATTAAATACGCGGTATTTGTTAATAATACCACGCCCAACACGTCCACTGGATACACTCCCTTCGAGCTTGTATTTGGTCGCAAAGTCGACCTTCCTTCCTCCTTCTCTCGATCACCCGAAATCGTGTATAATTACGATATCTATTCCAATGAACTAAAGTCTAGGCTGCAACACACCAATCAGGTAGCTAGAGAAAATCTCCTAAAGAATAAAAACCTTTCTAAAATACAGTATGACAAACAAACAAACCCGTCCAGTTTTGTAGAGGGCGATCTAGTTTTACTAAAAGACGAAGGTTCTACCAAGGGTAAATGTAAAAAATTATCTCCAGTCTGGCTTGGACCTTATAAAATTCTATCTTCTGCAGGTGTAAATAGTAAAATAATTATTAAAAACAAACCTGTTATGGTTCATAATAATCGTCTAATACCATACTTTAGTAGTTAAAGTATTACCACTGACTCAAACAAATTTTTCCAGGATAAATGGCCGTGACCATGGGCTCTCTATTGTTTATTGGTTTACTCTCCGCATGGTGTATGGTAGTCAATGGTAATGAAGATAGCTTTAATATAACGAGACTAGATAACGTAACTGGATTTTATTACGAGCATGTGGGACAAGCAAGTATTTACAATGACAAATGGAAACTTCTAATTCATACTGATTTAAATGGCATTAAACTTCAATACAAACAATTATATTCCTTAGCTACGAAAATGACCGGAATGTGCGAACTTTTATCAAAAGAAGACATAAACTTAAAAGAATGTCCTCTTTACCTTCCTCAAATAAAGCAAACTCTATCGACTATCCAAACCCAAAATAAGTTAATAAGTAATATTTTAGGATCTCGATCAGATTTAATTCAAAAACGATGTTTAGTCAACGTTGTCGGCACTGTCGCAAAGCAACTTTTTGGAACTCTAGATGACAGCGATGCCAAATATTATGATGAACAACTTGAGATTCTAAGCCAAAATCAGGAACATCTCAATAGTTTGATAAAAGAGCAGATTACTGTACAAGAATTTACCGTGGAACAAATCAATCACACAATGAAGTATATAGACGACATTGATGTCAAAATATCAAAAACCTTATTTAAGTTAAGCCAATTAGAAAACATGACGAACCTAAATTTATATATCCAAGACCAAATTGCCGCAATGAACGAAATTTTTGCATCTTTTATTATTACCGCGGATTTGTACTCGCAAGCGCAATCTCATATAATTGAAATTCTAGTCTCAAGTGCGCAAGGTATTCTGCATCCATACGTCATACCTGGAGCCGATATGTTAAATGAGTTAAATAAAATTCAAGATTTTCTCCCGAATGGTCTGTACTTACCTTTATCGCCTAGCATTGAAAATATGGGCGAATTGTATAAATTAATAGAGACACATGTTTACTACAGCAATAAAAAACTTAATTTTTTATTAGTAATACCTTTAATTAGATCAATAGAATTTAATATTTATAAATTAACTAGTATACCTAAGTCATTTCAGAATAGGACATATGTTATTATTATACCAGATAAACAATTTCTACTAATCGATTCTATCAAGCAGCACTATCTTCTTCTTAATGATGACGACCTGAAATACTGTAAGAGCACAAGACGACAACGTTACATTTGCGAGCAGACAACGCCAATTTTCGTATCACACTTAAACAACGGATGTGAAAGAAGTCTACTTGATCCAGTCGAAGCAGTCCCAACTTCTTGCATGGTACGAGTAATGCACCTAGAAAATCCTATGTATCTTCAACTTGCTAGACCAAATTCCTGGATATCAATCTCAGAACCAGGAGAACAAATCATCATAAGATGCAAAGCCAAAACGACTCAAATAAAACTTCAAGGTGTAAACATTTTCCAACTACAAGAAGGATGCGAGGCTCATACAAAAAACATAATTTTAAGTTCAAAATCCAATTTTAAGAGTAACGTTTCTCTAAATTATTTTTCAAAAGTTCCAATTTTAGAAATTAATAACATAGATTTCGAACACTTTAATAAATATGCTCAAGAAACTCCTATTAATTTCACCAGTTCGTCACACGTCATTGATAGACTCGAAGACTTACAAAAACTAAGTTATAGTATTGTGATGATTATGCGCCATCTGTTTGTCGAGAGGATGAATCAACGATTTTCGGTTGTTGTATGAACTAAGAATTTATGTACTAAACTAACGAGCAATAAGCGAAGACAACTTCAAGCTGGTCGAAACTTAACGAAATAAAAGAACATACCACTAGGCTCGAGAAAAGGGACTCGAGAAGGTTCCAGAAAGTAGACAAAGGTCGAGCTGCCTATATAAAAGCGCCTGGCAGCCGCTATCGAGTCAGTTTTGATTATAAAGGCGATACAAGTGTTCCAAAGTGAAAAGTGGTGATTTATAGTGAAATAAAAAGCGATAATTAGAATTGAATAGTGCGAAATATTAAATTTGCTAGTGATTATAGTGAACTCTAGGAATTGTGTTTGTGTTATTAAATTGTGTTTTGTTTCGTGATAAATAAATTTTGTGTGGATAATTAAAAAGTGTATTCCTTAATTAATCCTACGAATCCGTTAAGCCGTAAAAACGTAACAATTGGTGTCAGAAGTGGGATTAATTAAGAGATAAGTGAAATAAGTGAATTAAAAAAAAAAAAAAAAAAAAAAAAAAACTATTGTGACCGGAATTTAATTTTGTGAGTACGAACTAAAGACATAATAATAAAATGGGTCGAAAATTAGTGGATTTGCGCATTGTGGAGTTGAAAAGAGAATTAAGTAAGCGCTCGTTATCAACGGTGGGGGCTAAAAATGCCCTAACCGCCCTGCTTCTAGAAGCTATGGTGAACGAAGGTAAGGATCCTGAATCCTACATGTTTGAAGGCGAGGTAGAAGAGGAGCCAGAAGAAACGACAGTGAGTATGGCAGAACTTTTTAAGACATTGATGGTGATGAAGGAGACACAAGAACGCTCGACAGCCGAGATAAAGGAAGCGCAAGAACGTGCATCAGCAGAGATCAAGGCGGAAGTGTTGGCGTTAAAAGATGAACAAAAATTGTTAACAGTAGTTCATGAACGTTCGATCGCAGAGCTCAAAGACTCTATGGAAGAACAAAGGAACCAGCTAAATGGCAAAATAGAAAATGTAAGGAATGATCTGGAAAATCTCGAATCTTCCATCAAGGCAAACGTAAGGAATGATCTGGAAAAGCTCGAAAATTCAATAAAGGAAAATGAAGAAAAGGTAAAGATTGAACTAGAGTCTGTCCGAGCCGACCTAGAAAGGGTAAAGATATATCAGCCAGCATCTCCCGAAGTCATCGGATTTAGGAAACTACAGCCTCCAACTTTCGACGGACAAAGCCCATGGCCTACTTACAAGCTCCAATTCGAAGCAGCGGCAGCAGGTAATTACTGGACCGAGGAGGAGAAAGCAATGTCCTTAACGTTATCACTAAGGGGTACAGCAGCAGAAATATTGCAGTCAATACCAGCGGAACATCGCAACAGCTACGGGTTCTTAGTTCAAGCGCTGGAAATGCGTTACGGTGATCAGCACCTGCAAGAGGTTTATCGACTTCAACTTCGCAATCGACTTCAAAAGCCAGGAGAAACTTTACAACAACTATGCGCAGATATCGAGAGGTTAGTGCATCTGGCTTATCCTAGTTTTGGTCAAGACTATATCAATGAGGTAGCAAGAGAGGCTTTCCTGAACTCTTTTACCGACCGGGATCTACAAATGGCAGCCAGATTGGCCGGGAAGAATACTACCGCCGAAGTTTTGGCATATGCTCTGGCATACGAGGCAGCGAAGCAAGCAACAAGGAATACGGTCCACCTCAGGGGAATCAATATGACTGAGAACATTTGCCATCGAGTCAACACCTCGGAAGTACGTCATCGTCTACGATGCTGGAACTGTGGTGAGCCGGGCCATTTACAAAGGAGTTGCCGAAAGCGAAGGAGAGTGGAATCGCCAGGGAGTAGGAGTGGCTCAACATGCTGTGGAAAATGTGGACAACGGCAGAAAGGCGACCGGAGGGAGTTGGTGGGGAAAATTGAGACCCCTGATGTTATCGTCAACATCACCCAACTGCAGCGTGGCAACAACAGCCTTGTCATCGAGGGGAAAGTTGGCGATGAACAATACACAATTACCGTGGATACAGGTGCTTCAAGATCTGTCATCAGGGCTGATTTGGTCGGTAGAAAGTGGCTGAAAAACGCAGACCAGTACATCCTGAAAACTGTAACAGGAGAGCCAGTGAAATTACATGGGGAAACAATGATGGACGTGGTACTCGGCGACATTAAGTTTACACATTCGTTCCTGGTAGCTGACATCGTAGACGAGTGTATTCTTGGTTTGGACTTTATGACAACACACGGAATACTATTGGACCTTGGAGAATTGATGATGAAACACCGCAACAGGGGAATTCCAATGGATACTGCTCTGTCCCGGCGACCATGCGAACCAGCTTTTAAAGATCGTCGGTGTATTGAGGAAAAGTGTCAAAAGATGACTGCTGAGCCAAGGATAAAATACAAGGACCAGGGAATTCGAGATGCGCAACGCGACGACTCGGACATATCTGCGATTTTGTCATGGAAAGAACACGAGGAGAAGCCTAAATGGAAAGACATCGCAGAGAGAAGTGAAATCCTGAAGAGCTATTGGGCCCAATGGGATTCATTGCGTATCGAAGGAGGAGTATTGAAGCGCAAATGGGAAACAGCTGATGGTACCTCTCATCGAATGCAGGTGCTGGTCCCTCGTGCTGGAATAACAGATATTCTCGAGGAGTGTCACAATAGCCCGTCAGGAGGACATTGGGGAGTCAACAAAACTCTGGCAAAAGTAAAGGAGAGATTCTATTGGCTTCATATGCGGGAGGATGTTACGAACTGGTGTCGTAAATGTGCAGTTTGTGCCGGCAGTAAGGGTCCTCGAGTCAGAGCGAAAGAAGAAACTCGACAATACAACGTTGGGACCTCAGTTGAGAAAATCGGAAGGGAGAATCCTAAGACGGCCAGTGATAGGATGAAACCAAGGTACGACCTCCGAGCGAACAGTAGTGGGTACAAGGAAGGTGACCTTGTTTGGCTGTTCAACCCTCGACGACGAAAAGGCAAGTCCCCGAAACTTCAGCGCCAGTGGGAGGGGCCCTATAAAATCCTAACACGGATCAACAATGTGGTCTACAGGATTCAACAAGGACCCAAAGCAAAGAAGAAGATTGTGCACATAGACAGGCTGTGCCCATATCATCAGCCGGATCCAGGATGGATAACTGTTCGGGACGAACAGTCCTAAGAAGGGGGCAATGTGATGATTATGCGCCATCTGTTTGTCGAGAGGATGAATCAACGATTTTCGGTTGTTGTATGAACTAAGAATTTATGTACTAAACTAACGAGCAATAAGCGAAGACAACTTCAAGCTGGTCGAAACTTAACGAAATAAAAGAACATACCACTAGGCTCGAGAAAAGGGACTCGAGAAGGTTCCAGAAAGTAGACAAAGGTCGAGCTGCCTATATAAAAGCGCCTGGCAGCCGCTATCGAGTCAGTTTTGATTATAAAGGCGATACAAGTGTTCCAAAGTGAAAAGTGGTGATTTATAGTGAAATAAAAAGCGATAATTAGAATTGAATAGTGCGAAATATTAAATTTGCTAGTGATTATAGTGAACTCTAGGAATTGTGTTTGTGTTATTAAATTGTGTTTTGTTTCGTGATAAATAAATTTTGTGTGGATAATTAAAAAGTGTATTCCTTAATTAATCCTACGAATCCGTTAAGCCGTAAAAACGTAACAGTATTAAAAGTTTCAAAGAAAAAGTTATTCCGCTTAAAGCTATTAAAAATCATTCTTACCATTTGTACTCATTATCCATCATTGTAACATTGTTAACTGCTGTAGTAGTCACTAAAATTATGTTAAAATATTATTCTAACTTTAAGTTTTGTACAAGGGTACCGAGATCCAACGTTGAAAATAATGAGCTTAATGCTATCCAGCTAGAAATTTCAAATATAAAGAAAACTGAACCAGTAGCTAAAACCCCTTGTTCTTCTTATCCTTCTAAATCTTCTGATTCTTCTAATGAAAATCACACCAACCCTAGGTATGATTTTCATTCCTAAGGGGGGAAGTGTTATAAAGTTAAGTTAAATCTTGCCTATTTGTACATGGCAGCAAATTCCTTAAATATCAAGTTCATTACTCTTATTTCATTTTCAATTAGACCTCCCATAAATTATTCCAACTAATCATTTTATTTCACTTTTAATCATTTTTCCAAGTACTTAAATTCTTTCATTGCACTTTATGTACGAAATTTCATTACCTCTGCATTTTTGTTTAAAGCAATGCATGTCTCTTCAACGTGACTTTATATAAAATATCAAATTACACTTCTATTACCTCCAGCTTGAATGATTAAATGTAAAACATGAAAAGACATTCGAAGTCTTAACGTCCACACACTCGGATCTCGGTTCTCTCCTAAAATTGTCAAAATTGTTTTAAAATAAAGTTTATAGTTTGTTGATGAAAGGAAAAGGTGTTTTTATATTTGGGTAATTTTCTCGTTGGTTTGTCGTTCGGCGAAACTGAAATCCGCGATACGCAACAACACAATCTTTAATTCGTTATTTATTACTTGAAATTTCGTATTTGTTTTGTAAATAAAAATTACCAAAATATTGCTTGCTCTGAAAACTTAAATGAATAACGCCACCTATCTGTCAGCGTGATGATTGATGTTTCGACTGATGTGTTCTGCAATTAGAACAGCCAGGAATAACCTTTGTGTTGCTGCACTCTGGTTTCGTTTCTTGTGAATCGCTTGGGATTTGCTTGTTGCTTGCTGCCTGGTTGCTGCCCTGGTTGTGGCTTGCTGGACTGCTTTGCCTTGTTTCTTCGCAAATTCGTCCCTCTGTGGTTGGTTAGAGTAACTGCTGAAATCAATTTTGGTGATTAAGTTACTGCTGTATTAAAGACTTCAAAACTATCTTTAATTCGGGCTTTACTGGGAAAAGACCTCAATTCTGTCTTTCCAGAATGCTAAGTTCGATACTTAGGCTTTGAAATTGCTTTATTGCTAAAACCTCAATACAGATTTTATCTTCTAGTTCAAGACTCTAGAAAGATTAAAAGCAATCTGATTTAACGCCGTCTGTGCGTCGGTATTTATTTCTCTTTGAATAATGGTTGAGGCTATTCTGTAGTAGGGGGCTTCGTTCTCGAAGTACATAATTTCGGGTTTATGTACTAGATCGGCGTGCGATGTCCGATCAGCTGTTCTTGTTTATCTTACGGCTGTCAAATGGAGGCTTTTTTACATGGTAAGTGTTTTCTTCTAATTTTAGTTTATTTACTAATTTTAGTTAATATTTTTAGGTTTCTAGTGGGGGTGGACGAGGAGGTGGAGCCCGCGACTATCATATTGGGGTTGTCAGGTGAGTACTTTTGTGGGACTTGTTTTGGATTTTTAATTAATACTTTTTGTTTACAGACTGTGATTTGCCGACGGCTTTTGGCGTGTTTTCTGAAGGGATTTTCTGGTGGATTTTTTCATCGCCTTGGAGTTGATTTTTCATCCTCGTTTGTTTGGAAAAAGGTAAGAACTTATGATATATATTTCAATATTTGTATTTTACTAACTCCTTTCTTTTTTCAGGTACGAATTTGTTGTTGTTGTTTGTTGTGTAGTGACGTCTTTGAACTTGTGTGTTTTGTTTTGTTTGTACTCTTTTGTAGATGGTTTGTTTATTTAATAAAAACTGCAAAAACTGAAAAGAACTTGGTGTTTTTATTTATTAATTTCCTTTTTTACTTTTTTGGTTGTTATTTTCAGTGTCGCCGGAACAAGGGTTTGTAGCGCTGTCTCCATGAGATCACAGAGCATTTGAGGGAATTTTCCTTTTTTGACGATAACAACATCAGCCGCGTACGCCAGGACATCATGCCCCTCTGCCTGCATACGTCGCAACAGCTGGTTCATAGTTACGCCCCATAGCAGTGGGGAGAGTACTCCTCCTTGCGGAGTGCCTCTATTTACGGCCTTTCGGACCGAGCTATCTCCCAAGATCGAACTCACCATCCTGCCAGTAAGCATTTGATGGATAAGAGACACCAACAATGTCTCGATCCCATGTTCTGTCAAGGCCAGGGTAATGGCATTCGGCAAAACATTGTTAAATGCTCCTTCTATATCAAGAAATGCTACTAGTGTATACTCCTTAACCTCGAGGGATTTTTCAATGGTTGAGACCAGTGAATGAAGAGCAGTATCAGTAGATTTGCCCTTTGTATAGGCGTGTTGTGTGCCAGAGAGTTCCAAGGTCAATATGGTCTGCCTCAGATAAATATTTCGATTAGCCTTTCCAGAGTCTTTAATAGAAAGGATGATAGGCTGATTGGCCTGAAGTCTTTGGATGTTGTGTGGGAGGCTTTTCCTGCCTTAGGTATAAAAAGTACTTTAACCTCTTTCCATCTAGAGGGAATGAAGTTATTTTGGAGGCACCCAGTAAACATGGCCTCCAACTAGTGATGAGCAAACGCAAGAACAAGACAAGACTAATCTAGTCTTGTTCTTGTCTTGTTCTTGTTCAGTCTGTCTTGTTCTTGTTCTTGCAAGCATAGCTAAGTCTTGTTCTTGTTCTTGTTCTTGCAAACATACCTAAGGCTTGTTCTTGTTCTTGCAAATATACCTAAGGCTTGTTCATGTTCTTACTAAATGTGCAAGACCAAGACAAGGCAAGACAAAACTGCAAGGCCAAGGTATTTTTTAGAGCATTTTTTTCTTTTCTAATAAACTACTTGAACTACTTTCTTCTTCTTCTTCTTTGATCCGTTAGCTGGCGGTCCGAGCGGGACGTCCCCGCAACGGATACGCTGCTGCCGATGCCGCTGGGTCCCGAACTCTATTCACGATTCGCTTCCATTCTTCTCGGTTTTTGGCGGTGTCTCGAGCCTCGGTAACTGATAATAATCGTTGATTCTTTAAGTCACCCTCGATATTCTTCAACCAGGTTTTCTTCGGTGCCGATCGCTGTATTCTCCAGTCTGCAGGACGGTCTCGCCAGAGAAGTTTACGTGGCAAGCGGTTATCATCCATTCGACAAACATGTCCAAACCACCGTAGTCGACGTTTTTGTATTTCTTCTTCGATCAGTGTTTGCTGATCGCATCTTTGTCTGACAACCTCGTTTCGAAGGCGATCACGGAGTGAGACACGGAGGATCTGCCTCAAACATCGCATTTGGAAGACCTCGAGCTTCTTAACGTCCCGTTTGAGCAGTGTCCACGTTTCAGATCCATAAAGAAGAATCGGAAGAATCAACGTTCGGTAAAGACGTAGTTTTGTTTTGATGGAGATATTTGCTCGTTTCCATATGCACCACTTGAGCGAGGCGAATGTTGCTGTTGCCTGTCCGATACGGCTGTGAACGTCGGCCGTCGATGCTACTTTCGTTTCCTCAACCAATGATTCCAAATATTTGAACCTTGGAACCTGTTCGATTTGGGTTCCATCGAGGTGAACACTGGCTCTTGATCCATCCGTTGTGAGCACTTTGGTCTTTTCCGCATTGATTTTCAACCCGTATGATTGGGCGATGCGGGAAATATCGTATAAGATGTCCGTTGCTTCGGCATCCGTGTCGGCGAAAACAGCGCTATCGTCGGCGAACATTAAGTCTGTTACGAAGCTGTTGTCGTCGTATTGAACTCCGAGTCGTCCATCGAATGCTTCACGCATAATCGTGTCGATCACAACGTTGAAGAGAAGTGGCGAAGCGACGTCTCCCTGTCGGACACCCGAGTTTTATTTCTTTTCATTTAAATAAAAGAAAAATAATAGAATAATATAAAACTTTATTTTAAAAATAAAATATATTTATTAAAAACGGCTTTAAAGCTCTGCGACGGTCTTAAGACTGACTTAATTAATTTTTCATCATGTTAGATTATGTTTTTCTGACCATTGCAATTTTTGCTGACCGATACATTTTCTTATCTTTGCAGGTAAGTTTTTATGGGAACAGAGTACTTTAAGTTTTCTCATTAGATATGGTAAGTATTGAAATATGAACCTTGGTCACGTTGTACTAACGGAAATGTCGCGACCATGGGAATATTAGAAGGAGTTTTTGAATTGTTGTCGCTAAGGATTTTTGCTGACATAACTCCCGTCTGAATCGGGAACTCCTCGGATAAGTCGTTTCGAATACGAACGCTGCTGGTTGAGCCATCGTACGACGCTTGAACTACTGAATACTATAGATTCTTCTTTCTAAATCCATTCTGATTCGATTAATGCTGTTAAGAATTACCAACAATTATTTCTTCCTTTTTTGTGTATCACGGGATTGGTTTTTTCCTGAAGTCGGTTTTTATATGAGGAATCTTCATTTTTGTATGGATTTAACAGAAGAAGGACTAGTTTCCTAAACACCAGAAATTGAATTAAAGTAACAGACCACCCAATTGGATAAAAAAAGAGTAGGCAGTGTGGAACATCTACCTAAATCTTTTCGGAAAATTTGGCTTCGAAATGCAAAAACATTGATTCTGAATCTCGTTGACATGCAAAGTCATTATGTACTTATGTACAAATGCTTTTACAATTATCATACTAAATATATACACATATACATGTACTTATAATAATTACTTGAGCATAATAATCAATTTTATGTTTTTTGTTTTTAATAGAATGAATTTAGGTGGAATTTTTGCAAGAATCTTGCAAGAAATCTTGCTCTGGGTCTTGTTCTTGCACAGTTAGTCTTGTTCTTGTTCTTGCAAGCATAACTAAGTCTTGTTCTTGTTCTTGCAAAATGTGCCCATTTTATTTTTGCTCTACTTATGATAGATCTGATCAGCTGTTGTGAGGCTGAAGAGTTTATCGTGATAGTTGTATCAACTGTAGTACTACTCGGAAGGTGTCCATAAGTAATTTCAGGGATTCTCTGCTTGAGTTGGTCCAATCGCCGTCTTCCTTGCGTAAATAACTTAGCATTGTTGGCGCTTTAGTTAATATTTTACGCAGCCTTGAGGTCTCCGATGTGGACTCTATATTGCTGCAAAAGGTAGCCCAGGAAGTACGTTTGGCCTTCCTTATTGCCGTTTTGTATCTATTCAGCTTCGACTTATAGCAGCCCCAGGCGGTTGCGCTCTTACTGCGTCTCGCTGAATTAAATTCCTTTCTACACTCTTTTCGGAATGTCTCAAGTTCGCGAGACCACCAATGGCGTTTGGAAGCCTCTTTATGTGACCTGTTCGGACAAGTTTTATTAATGGCGTAAGTGCATTGTTTCGTGAAAATGTCCACAATGCTGTCGAGTTGATCCCGGTTTTTGGGAACAAAGGGAGGCTTGGGGGCAAGGTTTTTTGCGATAAGCCTAGTATAGTAACCCCAATTTGTCCTTTGGAGGTTTTTTATTTTGGAAGGGGTGGCTGGGCTCGAGTCTTGCAGTTGGAACTCTATAAATCTATGATCTGAAAAGGAGTGTTCCTTCAAAACCTTCCAGACCACTATTTGGTCGGAGTGACAGTCCGAGACAAGGGTGATGTCCAGAACTTCCTCTCTGTTTTTGGTAACAAAGGTGGGGTCATTACCTTTATTACAAATAGCAAGGTTGGTGTTCAGTAGGTAGTTAAAAATAACTTCACCTCGATCATTGGTGTCCGTCCTGCCCCATTGTGTATGGTGCGCATTTGCATCACCCCCATAACAAGAACCGTGGTAGGATGGGTGAATCTTACCAGGTCCTGAAAGGCCATAGGGGGTAAAGGGCCCACATCATTGTGGGCTCGATAGAAAGAGGCCATCCTGATTTTCTTCTATTTCAACTCTAGGTCGACCACGGTAAGGTCCCCGTTGCTAAATTGAGGGAGAAGAAAGGTGCTTATATTATTTTTGACCAGAATACCTGTTCTGGGTTTTCCCTTACCTTTCGTATAAAAGAGATTAAATTTAGGTGTCCTTAAGCCACAGATCCTGTCACCAAAGATCCATGGCTCTTGGACTAGAGCAACATCGACTTCGCCTGATGGCAGGTGAAGCAGAAGCGAAGCGGATGCTGCTTTACAATGGTGCAGGTTTATCTGTATCACCTGCACCATTTTCAGAGTGTTTTGCTTTGACGACAGTCACATCCGCTTCATCGTCGCTGGAGTTGACTTCGTCGAAGTCTGAACTGGGGAGTTGTCGCTCCGTGAAGAGATTACCGACGGCTCTGCCCAGCTCGGAGTCTGTCGATGCATCGCCATCGCTCTGAGCTGTGCCTTCGCCATCGGTTTCCACGTTTTCTTGTTCCTCGCCAGTGGTCTTGGTGCAGGCCACTTGGTTAACTACGGCTTCTATGTCAGTTTTGTAGACCTTGATTGCGATCTGTTGGAAGCCGTAGTTCACGGCGTAGTTTTATTTTGCTAGCTGGTTCAGGCATTTTTCATTAAGGAGCAGAAACACATGCATTGTGGCTCTGTTAGTCTGCTCCGTTTTGATAACTTTCCAGTTATCGGTGTAGATGTGAGGGTTGAAGGCCTTCAGCATAGCGATGATTTCCTCAGGCTCCGATGGAGCTACTGAAAACTATGCTCTGGCCCTCGGACGAGATTGTATATCAGCGGCATTGACTGCCTTGAGTCGGACGCCTGGGTAAACTTCCCCAACTCTAGCTACCGCAGCTTTATAAAGCTCTGCAGATCTGGTGTTATCGCAGGCCGTAAGTTTTATATTGCCTTGATACCAACAGCATCAAAGCATAAGGGGGGAGGTCCAGGGTTGTCTTTCAGGACCTCCATAGCCACCTTGGCGAGGGCAACTTGAACCCACCGCCATTGGTGCTTAGGGATCTTGCCATTCTCGTCACTTTCGTCCAGAACGCCGATTATTTTGCGATCCTTCGCTATTTCTGCAAATGATATCGCTTTGGTGCCGTGCGTCTTAGACTTTTTCGGAATTGGACTGTGGGTACTTGGTTCCTCCACAGATCGTTGGCGTTTAGAGGCTGGTGCACTTCTAGACTCCAATGTATAGTCTGATATGACTTGTTTAGCCCAAGCGATGTCATCTAGGACTTTGGTGAAGTCCTCCTTCGACACTTGGTCTTCCCTGATTGGGATGGTGGCCAAGCGACGAAGGATGTTGCAGGCTTTGCGGATTTGTTTAGGACTTGCTTTTGCCGGGTCTGGTCTTTTCAGGTCTTTGGCCCTTGCGCAGACCATTCGCTCCCCTGATCCCCCGCAGCGGCCGTGCCTGCAGGTGTAGGGGAGAATAGGGTAATGGGAGCCTACTAAGGAAAACTTTAGATTAAAACCACATTTATTAAGAATCTTATAATTTTTTATTAGGAACTCTTACTTTGATGATTAAACTCTCATCTAATCACATCTTTAATCAATTTCAGTTTTGTATTAAGGTACAATATCGATTTTACAAAAAAAATCAGTCGCTCCCATTACCCGACACATATGGGTAATGAGAGCCTATTTACGCTCATACTGGAAATGGGAGCCTAAATGATTATTTTTGTCCGAAAGTTAAACTAAACATACCAATGAAACATACTTTAAACAGTTAACAGTACAAAGCCTGTCTATAAAATAAACAAATAAAAAAACAACATATCAAACAAAACAAAGTTTTCAACTCTAGGCTCCCATTACCCATTGCCCACCATTTTGAAAAGTAAAAACAAAATACGTAATCCTACTTTCAATGATATTTTAACCAATTGAACTAGTTAGTCAATCAATCTAGGTATGTAATAGGCATAAACTAAATAAAATGAGAACACAACTTCGCACTTACCTTGGGGAACGAAATCGACAGTTTACTATAAGCTCGGAGCGAAAAACACACAACCGTTTCTTGTGACTCAACGCATGGCACTAAAAGGCTTGTGGCGCCTCAAGTGAAGTTGCCGATGGTCGGCGGAAGCAGCCAAGCTCACACGATCGCGCTAAAGTGCATGCGTTCCGTTCAATCACCATAGCTCCCATTACCCGACGGCTCTCAATACCCCACGCTCCCCTACGCTGGGCAGCGACGTAGTCGCAAGGAGGAGCAGGTTTGCTAGTGGTCGAAGAGTGGGAAAGACGACTGTCCGCTACGTTAGAGAACGCATTGCCCAGGATGAACCAGCGTGATGGAGTCGTCACGCATACGTGGAGGTCGTCGTCATTCACAAAAAAAAAAAAATAAATAAATAAATATAGTATAGGTAAAGAGTAATTATTTATTAGATTTTTGTCTGGTCACAAAATTGTGAATTTATGGACTGCGGTGGGTGCCAAATTTGTAAAATTGATTACTTTTTGGCGTTCTTTTTTGAAAAAAAAAAAAAAAAAAAAACTATTTGGAGCGGAGTTTTACACAGGTTGTCTAATAATCCCCCGCCGTAGCAAAATCAGTGCATACGATTCTGAATATGTTTAGTCTGTTGTGCACATATGTAGTACACAATTTTTGAACATTGAATTTTAAAAAATTTGTAACATACTCTAAAATTAAGTATCCAAAATCAATTTTTGCAGATTTGTCCTTTTCTCATACATTTTTCCTACCGCGGACTGTGCACACATATTTTTTTATTTTTTATAAGGCGTGGCAGCGTATTTTTTTATTTTTAAATTACGTTTTCCGCCCCCCTAAAAGTATGCAACATTCCGAAAAGAACGAGAAATTGGGAATGGAAACTTCGATAGAGACCCCGATAAAACCTGGGTCTTAAAATTTGTATGGGCAAGAACTATGTAGGTACATAGTTCATTAAAAAAATACGGCTATAGACTACTATCCCCAGCGATCAAACTAAATCGGCATGAAACGTAGAACACCTCTGTGCCAATTTTAGAAGAAAATGGCTTATGTAGCTGATTGTAAATACTAAACTACCTTTGAATGAAAAGTTACATTGGTCATTAGAAATTTATATTCGATGTACATTTGTTTCAAATATATGAACACTTGTTTTAATTCACAAGAACAATATCCTAATTAACAACCTTTATAAGTATCGTGCTCGAGTTACGTCGCTATCTGTGTTATTAAACTCTTTAAACCGTAACAATGCGCTAAAATTAAAGCTGGAATTTACAAACGTATTGTGCGATTTCGAAAGCATTGTTATACATATGTTGAACCATCGTCAATGCTCATATCGAAAATCAGCCTTGGATTACAGAAACCTACTTAAAAATTGGAAACATGCTGCTCACATTACACATAAGTTATGGTGTATATGTGAACTTTAAACGTAAGATAGCATTATTAAAAAAAGTTTTCGGGGAAACCCCGTTAAAAACTCAATGAAAACAGAAAGTTCTTAAGTGGCATTCAGAGTGCACCGTGTGCTTTTTATATATATATGGATAAGAAGTTTCCTGCTTTGTCAGAATACTTCTCGTACTACTAAAACCCGTTACTTTAAATTAATGCCAAAAGTTTCCCGTGGTTTATCCCTTAAGAGCATTTTGATTGTGACAAATGCTTCCAACATATGTTTGGAATAAACTTGAAATGAATGCACGAACAGTAATGATTCAATTAGGGCTGCAAATGACCATTTCTTTCAGATCTTCGGGTATATTAAAGATAAAGATGTGCACATGTAAACGGATTCGACGTTTGCTAAGAATATAATTGTGTGCAGTTCCTGTTGAAAAATAAAGAAATATAACAAATACTGGACTGGTGGCTAATATCTATTTAATAACTTAAATTTAGGAAAAGTAAGTATTTATATCTTAAAGGAGGTGGGTCAAAATTGCACCAGGCCCGGCGCAAAAGAAAATTATCTCAGATTATCGTTTATAATGAGTGTTGAAATTCTGTATAGTTGCTATATCCCTTAACTGTGGCTAAGTAGTTAATATGGCTATATCTTTTTATTCAGGCGCAATACCTAATATCACCCCCAATTTTTATAACGCTATAACCTATTGTCATAAATAAGCTAGCAGTGTACTCAGAATACTTTCACCTATCTAAAATTGGGCATTTTCGAGAATTCACCATGGTAGCTACCAGTCGAACCAGAAGTTAATCTACCATAGATTACTTACCCTTTTATCCTGTTGGTGAGACCCTGGTTACCTTGCCGGTGAATAGTAGAACATGTTGAGTGGTGACTTATGGCAAGTAATCAATTTTTGAACGTGGTAGATTAACTTCTGCTTCGACTGGTAGCTACCATGGTGAATTCTCGAAAATGCCCAATGTGAAAGCGACGGTTACACCCTACCAACTTCTAGAGTTATGTATCGTCAAATTCAAGAGTTTGGTTTTGACATGAATATGTCTTATCCCTGGGGTCTATTTGAAAGAATGTGCGGAGACGAAAATCGTTACCATGACTCATTACTGTTTGGCATACTTTTAGGATAAATTTTAGAAGCAAATTAAATTTATATTTAATTCTGCATATTTTTAGGTGAAAATATTATCGAAAGCTTTCTTAAGGTTAGAAAATTTTCGAGACATTTCTTTTGACATGAATATTTGTCGTTTTGCCAAAATGACTGTTTCGAGCACATACATTAACAAGAAGCTATGCTAGCAGCTTTTTTGCGTCCAATATCATAGCAGCTTTTTTTTGTTCAATCGCTGCGAGTTCTTGTTCCAAGAGTGAGAAAAAGTGTCCAGGATATTTTACTTTGTGTGAGATTTTTTAAACAGCTTATGGGGCCCATCCAACTAGTTGTCCAAACTGAGTTGTGTAAAAAGTTGTTATTTTGCCACAAACGCTTCAACTGAGTTGATATTTCAACTGTCAATTCGATATTTTATAGGCAATTTGAAAGTTAAATGAAATTGTAGAAAACCCGCGACTAAGTTTTATAATAATAAAAATTGGAGAAAGATGATTATTTAGATTAATTATAATTGTTTTTAATTATTAATATGAATATTTATATTTTTCAAAATATAAATTAAATTCTAAAAGTATAAATTATGAAAATAATTTAATAATATGTGAACTTTCATAATTTAAATTAAAAATAATGCAAAATAAACTTGCAAAAAATATATTCTTCGAATTCAGGCTTAATTCATCCAAGTAGTTTGCCAAACTGCAATACACACAGTGCGACTAGTTGCCCAAACTCTAAACCCCGCCCTCATAAAATTAAAAGATTTTGATTTATCCCAACCACTGACATATAATAATGGACTGCTCATCAGCAATTAATCCCATACAAACCGATGGCACCAAAAAGGTATAGTCGCTCGCTCATCCATAAGCCCCCAAACTGACAGAAGCACTCAGAAATAAAATCAATTAGAAAAAAATAGACGGGTATAGTGATGTTTATATCTTTTGCGTTAAATCAATTAGAAAAAAATAGACGGGTATAGTGATGCTTATATCTTTTGCTCTTTTCCCCATAAGCCCCCGGATTTTGACATACAGAATGTCAGTTGCTAAGACAGGCGTTAAGAACTTAAATCAGATACACATAAAATTTGCAAATTAATGAAAAAAAGGCATTTTAAAAGGTGAAAAAGTGAAAATAGTGTTTTTTTAAACAAAATATTTGTGTTGTTTTAATGTTTTAAGTACGTATTTAAAAAAATGTAAATTGCAAAAGTGATTCCGGTGTTTACATGGAGTGAAAAAAGGTTTGTAGCCTATGGGACAAATTGGTGCCATGAAAAATTTCTCATAAGCAGTCCATTCTATATGTCAGTGATCCCAACTGAAACCCCAACTGTCAAATCAGTTTGCCAACTGCCCCACACACGATGCGATTCAGTGACAACGCAACTCAGTTAGGACAACTAGTTGGCCTGTGGATGGGCCCCATTAGAAAAGGTGTGCTTGAGTCGTCCGTCGCGCGATATTTTTGTGTTTCCGAAGCGGGGCGGAATCAGGATCGATATCAGGGAATTTTCTTACTACGCAGTTTGCGGATTGAGTGTGGTGCGGCCGCGGCGCGTTTAGAATTTTTGCAAAAGCACAATTTTTTTATTATGAACGATTTCGTTTCGTGTGTTTGTATTCTGTTACATTGTGGAAAAGGATAAGGTGGTTGAAGGGTATGTATTGAAGCGAGCCAGATATATATTGTTGTGTGCATTCCTTTCGACCCCCTCCAGGGGTTCTTTCCAATAAGAACAAGAAGGTGATTTCCAATAAGAACAAGAAACAAATAGACCCCAGGGATAAGACATATTCATGTCTACTGTGCCATCGAGAAGCCACGGCACTTCCCGTCTTTTTTTTTCATTAAAATGTCAACTTTAACTACTATTTTTTTCTCCAAAAAATAAACCTATACTAAACCCATACTTTTTTCCAAAACCAATGTCTAATAATTTTTATGTTACGGCCTTTACTTTTGAAGCTATAAGCAATTTAGATGTAAAAATTTGCCTTATTTGGTACTTTTCGAAATAAGGTTGGTAGGGCTTCTTATTTCCCATAAAATTCGAATCCCGGGATTTCCCGGAATCCATAAGAGCAAGTATAACCACCAAAAAAACATTAAAAATGTGAATTAGAAGTTCGTGGGCGCGAAATTATTTATTGGGACCGTTTAAAACACACTTATAACAAAAAAAAGTCATATGGATTAGTCAAGATGAATCGTTAATAGCTGACTTCTGACAAAATAGTTATACGTTTAGCACTAATGGAAAATTGGCTAGTATCATAACTGATGGCAAAGCAATTGCGAGAGAAGCTAGTTCAAATAACTATAATAGTAGTAAATCCACAAGATTTTTCTAGAGAATTTGTTTTCCTAAACGTTAGCAAACAAACATGTCCTTCGTATTTCTTTCTGCACTAAAGAGGGTGTTCAAATTCGTATTGAGCGGGCTAAAGCGCCGTTGACAAACTGAGAAGCGAATGACTTCATTTAGAAATTCCAAAGCTTTCCGGAGATATTAGCAAAACTGTAACTGGTAGGTACTTGTCAGACTTGACCAAAAAGAACAAATGTTGTGGTAATCCCGGGATAAACCGCAAATCCTGAAACCGTATCACTCTTAGAAACAATTAACCGTCAAAAAGTGCTAATCCAAGGTTTGAAAAATTCGCGCTATTTGTAAAGGGTAACGAAATTTTTGCACGATTTTGAAAGGTTGTCGGATTTTGACAAGTGATGTTTGGTTCGAAGGCCATCGCTGTGCAGAACCCAAAAAAGATCACTTCGTTAAGAACGGGTCTCATTGCAACGGGTTTATTAGATATTGGCAAAACTTGTCCATTTAAGGTCTTTCTGACAACTTTAGGCGTAAAAAGACTTGCCGAAGAAAAGGATCTTTCTGATTCAATCGAAGTCGGTGGAATTGTCATTAACGCGTCATATAGTTTTTGTAAATTATTGGTGCGATTCCCTGTTGCTTCATATATATTCCATTGTTTACAGATGTAATTGACATCGCATATAATATCTTCTTCATCCTTAGCAAGTCCTCAGCTCCTAGAGGATCTACTTGCAAAGAGTGCTCTGACATCAAGCCCTGCCATGTGATGAGGATGATTAAAAGTATCTCGGAGGTTGTTGAAACTGATCACGCAAATGTTACTGATCGGTTGATTTCCCTCTCGAGTATCACCTCTCATTTTCAAACCCTGTCCGACGATGTCCAATCGGTAAATGCCCGGCTTGACCAGCTGTCCGACACACTGGCCTCTTTCTCAACGAGCTCGAGTTCTCTCGTGGCCAAATTCCACGAGCTCTCATCTCGAGTCTCCACGGTCTTAGATACCGTCGACGATTTGCAATCAGTGATCCTTAACCGTGGTGCTCTTACTTCTTCCATTTCAGCTGAAACCTCGGCCCCCCTTTCTGCAGTGCTAACTGATATTTAAAGTTGTACGATGCGTGTCAGGACTGAAGTCGAGTCGTTATCTCGTACAGCGACTCAAAATTACTCAGCCCTGAACTTATTATCGGAAAAATTTAGTGCTTTCGATAGTAAGCATCCCTGTGCCGCAATGCGAACCTCCAGCCACCGCTCCTCCAGAGGTTGGTATTACCGTTGGCCTTTCCACAGTACCCGTGGAGAACCGGCTGGCTCCGAACCAGCCAAAATCCTCCAACAAACCTAAAGGCAGACGCAGTCGTAAAGCGGCCTTTACAGAGGTGGTCTCTATGAACTCCTCTGTTAGCTTGTCGGTCCCCGCCCCTTTACTTCCAATGAACTCATCTGATACGTCATCTAACTTCTCTGGCAATATTAGTGAGAAAGTTGACGCGGGGGTTACTAGGTCTTCAGTAACCTGTACCAGCCTTGTGACGGTACCCAAGCCGCGAAATATTTTCATTTCGCGCTTTTCCCCTGACACTACGCCAGGGGCAATTAAAGATTATTTAAAGGAAAAAGAAATAAACCCTGAAACAATCTCCTGCAAAAAGATTAGGAATTCTCCCAAACCGGTCGCGTCCTTTGTTCTGTCTGCACCACCCAGTACCGCTGAAAAGCTTTTGGACCCGACATTCTGGCCTCCCGGTGCCTTCTCTAAATACTTTGTTCCCCGCACACGTGTACATCGCACTCCTGACTCTCGCCAGGTTTAAAAAAACTGAAGACGCTCACCCTCTATTACTAAAACGTAAGAGGAGTGAGGTCCAAAACCCACGATGTGTTTCTATCAACCTCGGCCAGCGATTTTGATATAATCGCTTTTACGGAAACATGGTACGGAAACATGGATCCTCAATGCCGAACAATTCGACTCCTCCTTCCAAGTTTTTCGGAGGGATAGATATAATGACTCGGAGGCTCGTGGAGGTGGTTTACTACTTGCTTGTAATAACCGTCTCAATTGCTCTTCAATAACGCTTCCTAGTTTTTCCAACTCTTTGGACATTGAGCTTCTCGCTCTTAAAGTCTCTCTTGCCCACAATAACCTGTTCTTGATCTGCTGTTACATCCCACCCGATATGCTCAGCACTCTTGACGATGAAGGTCATAACCTTTATGATATCCTAATTTCCTGCATTAATCATATTCAGGATATGAGGGATTCTAAAGACGAAATCCTACTTTTAGGTGATTTTAATTTACCCAATGTTCAATGGGTATCTTGTGATGACGACGATAACTACCTTCCTGAAAACAACCTTAATTTTAGGGAGTCCAGCTTTCTGAATTCCCTATTCTCATGCGGCCTGAACCGAATGAGTGGTGTGAATAATATTTTAGGAAGGCGGTTAGATCTTGTATTCTTTTCCGACTCAGACAACATGAATGTTGAGCCTAGCTCAATTGTCTTGTCACCTGTCGATAATTATCACCCTCCTCTCCTACTGAGCTATTGTTCTGTCTTTAACAATAAGCCAATCCCAGAGGAGTCAACCTTTACCTTCAACTTTAAAAAAGCCAACCTTGAGGAACTGTCATCCAAGCACACTTCGGTCGACTTCAATTGGTTGCTCTCACATAATGAGTTGGATGTCGATGTAGCAAGATTTTATTCCGTCCTGTATGAAACTTTCGCATCCTGTGTACCTATCGAGCCGTTAAAGTCGTCCAGATCATCCCCACCGTGGTACAACAACGAGTTGAGACGTACCAAAAACCTGAAGAATAAACTCTGGAAAACCTTTCTGAAGAAGAAAGACACTGCGAGTTTCGATGCATTTTTCAATTGCTATTACCAATTTCATGCTCTCTCCAAAATTCTCTATAAGGAATACCTCAGAAACATGGAAGGTAAAATGTATGGTGATCCCAGAGCATTCTTTCAATTTATCAACACAAAGAAAAAAGTTGATAATTACCCTTACACCATGCAATACGAGAACTCCCTCAGTTCTAATTCAGCCGAAATGTGTGACTATTTTGCATCGTTCTTCCTCAAATCTTTCTCGTCCCCTGTATCCCAACCAGATGAAGACTATTTTCGACATATCAATGCAATCCAAACGGCTCAAAACTTTTCCCTGTCTATAACCAGGGATGATATCTCGAAACATATAAATGAACTTCCACAGGATTTTTCGTCCGGCCCTGATGGAGTCCCTCCAGCTGTTCTAAAATCCTGTGCAAAGGCCCTACTATCTCCTCTACTATGTTTATTTCAAAAATCCCTAAATAAAGGGCGCTTCCCAACCCTATGGAAGAACTCTTTTATAATACCTGTCCATAAAAAAGGCTGTAAGAACGAAATATCTAATTATAGGCCAATTGCGAAGCTATCGTCTATACCAAAACTCTTCGAATCTATTATTTATTCTGCTATCGCCCCTATCTGCAAGAGGCTTATCTCAACAAACCAACATGGTTTTCTTGCAGCCCGTTCCACTACTACTAATTTACTGGAGTTCTCTTCACACACAGTTAGAGGCTTTGTCACTGGCTGCCTAACTGACTGCGTCTATACAGATTTTAGTAAGGCTTTCGACAAGCTCTCCCACTCTATTATAGTTCTTAAACTAAAGAAATTAGGCTTTCCGCATGCCCTTGTAGATTGGCTCCAGTCGTACTTAGCCGATAGAACCTACCAGGTTCTATTCCGCGGAGTCAAATCGAAGAACATCGAAGCGTCCTCTGGAGTCCCGCAAGGCAGTCATCTTGGCCCTCTTCTTTTTATTTTATCAATTGACGATATTGTTACCCTGCTAAGGCACTGTAAAATCCTTATTTACGCTGATGACGTCAAACTGTATCGCCACATAAGGAGTATAGAGGATTGCAAACTTCTGCAAGCAGATCTAAACACCTTCTATTCTTGGTGTTCCAACAACAACCTTGTGCTTAATATTAGTAAATGTGAGATCATGACTTTTTGTAGGAAACGTGGTGTTATAACTTATGACTATACTTTCCTTGACAACAAGGTCTCCCGTACTGAATCTGTAATCGATCTTGGGGTTAGGTTAGAAAGTAAGTTGGACTTCTCCACCCACATCAATTATATCTCCTCCAAGGGCAATTCAGTCCTGGGATTTATAAAAAGATGGTCCAAAGAGTTCAACAACCCCCTCATCAATAAACACCTATACGTATCTTTGGTTAGGCTTTTGCTTGACTACGCTTCCCAGGTATGGTCTCCTTACTACTCCTCCCATGTTAGTAAAATCGAATCGGTTCAAAGGAAGTTCGTCCGGTTTGCACTCAGCCACCTCCCGTGGGATGACCCACTTGCTCTTCCGCCTTATGAGAACAGACTTAAATTGCTCAACTTAAGCTCTCTCCATAAGCGCCGTGAGGTCGCTGACGTTATATTCGTTCATCGACTGATGAATGACAAGGTGGACTCTGGTTTCTTAAGAAGCCGCGCGTCATTTAGAGTGATTAACTACAACCTGAGAGGTGAACCTCTCTTGCACATTAATTCCTCTAACACCAATTATGGCATGTTCGAACCCGTTAATCGCATGCTTATAAATACTAACAACAATAGGAATGTGTTTAGCTTGCTAACTAGCGAAGTTGTCCTTAAAAGGACCCTTCTCAATGTGGTATGACTCCCTGCGTGCCCCACTCCCTTTTTGGTTGCACGCTTCTCTGTTTGATGTTTTTGATCTTTCATGCTTTTAATATTTTATGTTTGCATGTCTCAGCTGAGCCACGGCAGTGGTTAATGTTTCTCAGCCCTGCTGAGAAGTGCACCTTCAGAGCTAGAAGGTTTAATTCGTTATTTATCTTTATATGTTTGCATGCCTCAGCAGAGCCACAAAATCTGTGATAAAATTTCTCAGCCTTGCTGGGAAGTGCGCCTTCTGTGCTAGAAGGGAAACTCTATATATGTATATACATATATATATATATATATATATATATATATATATATATATATATATGTAGGTGTGTGTATGTATATATAGATTTTCATGCTTAGCTGAAAACTCTATTACTATTATTTTAGTGACTTTTGCGATAGTTGCATCCAATTTCTGATGGAGTGTAGTTACCGAGATGTTTGTCTTTTCCATAAATACAGTTTCGCGCATATTATCATACCTACCTAATTCTGGAATATTAGATGAAGATTATAATCCTCAGTGAATAATTTTGAAAATAATGTTTTAGCTTTAGTTTTTAATATTACCTAGTTTAGATGGCAGTAAAAATATAGAATCTGTGTCCAATTCATATTTATAACAATTATTACATTCGTATATCGTCGCTCTACAATAATTCGCTGTTTTACAGACTGCATCATTTTTGAAGAAAAACCGTTTTTATTTTTACGCAAGTCATCAAAAATAAATACTAATACACCTTCTGCTTCAAGTAGGTTTGTATTACTGCCAATTTTTCTTGGTTGAGACGCTGCTACTACATCGTTTAATACTAAATATTCGCCATCGGAAATATCAATATTTCTTGAGCCTCCTATAATTTGTGCAGTCATTTCCTTAACTACATCTTTTCTTAACAACATCTGAAGGATTTTTCGGTAGTAGCATGCCTTCATCAGACCAAGTTTTTCTTATATATTCAGATTTTGTGGTGGCATTAATAGAAACCCCATCATCAGCCACTTTAGAAACAATGTTTTTTATAGATTCTTCCTTTTTCATAAATGACGTAATTTTACATTGAAAATTTCTTACTTTCAAACCTGTGCTCGCATTTGATCTTTTTGAAGTGAAACTTCCTTGTTCTCGTTCCAGGGATTTTGAAATGATTCGAGCAAGTACGAATGAACTCAGAAAACTGAAACAACAACTCGTGAGATCACAATTATGTACATTATAGAATAAGAATTTCGAACTGTCATTATCGACAGTTAGTTAGCTACAAAGTGTTACAATTAAAGTTTTTTTCAGATATTTTTTGAAAAATATTTTTAAAATAAATTTTGAATATCACTTTTAACTGCTTTCAGATTTAGTGGTTTTCTTTGGCTTACAAACAGGATTGTTTTCTATATAGGCAAGTGATATTTGCTCAGTGATTTTGGATCGCAGAATTCCTTATATGTATGTATTATCTCGAATTTTCCTATGATAAAATTTGAATTGTATTAAAACATAAATATAGCCAGAATTGAGATTATGGCCGTGTTCCATAATATCAACCAGTATACTACCCAGTGAAAAAGGGTAAATTCAAGTGCTTACGCTGTAATTAACAGCAGCGTACATGAAAGTGTTACAACTTGAAACTAGCTGTGTTCTAGCTTATTTATTGGATTGTAAATTAATTTATATTAATTAATTTTATATTTACTTTTATTTTATATTTAATTTATTTTACAAAACGTTTGACTTTATTTTTAGATTTAATTTATTTAAGATTATCGTTATTTTCAACGGTTAAAATACAACCGTAACGTTCTATAGATTCTAGCCTACTTCCTATAACTGATACAATTTTTCATTTTAGCTTTTAAAAAAAAAAAAGCTTATACAGAGGCTCTGTCCGTCTGTCTGTCGCTCTTGGTCAAAAACCAAAAACTGAGAAATGGTCTGGAAATTTCAACCAGAAGTATATTTAAACAACAAAAAAGAGATTTGTAATAAAGTCCATATATCGGTAGCCTAGAGATAAGGCGCTGGAGTCCTATCCCAGGGGAACCAAGTTCAATCCCCGGCCGCAAAATGGTGAAATTCAATTTTTTTTTACTTCGGTGTAACATGTTTTGATTATATTTCTCACTAAATTATCTATATATATAAAAATGGAAAGTGATTTGTGTTCGCATGCTTAAAACTTGAAAACGGCTGGACCAAATTGTATACTTTCTTTGCAGGTTTTTTTCGTAATTGCTATGTGAAGGTTTAGGGAAAAAAAACTGAAAAAATTCTCCGCTGGTGGCGCTGTAGGCGCACATTTCGTTTTTTAGTTTAATTTGTAGCAACCAAAATTTAAAAAATAAATTGAAATATTGGGTCACTGGCGAAGACCCCTTTGAAAATTGTAACTTAGCATTAGACACCTCTTTATAATGATTCAGAATGGTTTTATGACTTAGTGAGCCCTGGTTTTGCATTGGTTATTTTTAGATGTAATTAAAGTGAGATGCCGTAGCATTTGCAAAAAGTGAAAGTGTGGTATTGAATTTCTACAAGAACGGTTGGAGATTTAAAACCGTGAAAAAGAACAGAAAAATAATAAATTTGGCGCAGCCGAGCGGTCCCTTTAACAATTTTAGTTAAGTTCAGCAAAGAAAATCAATACAATTCGAAACGAAAGTTGGACAATCGATATAACCGTTGATGCATTGTGTGCCGAAAAGGATATGTCCAATATCAATATGGTCAGATTTGTTCATAACTTTTACTAATGGGAGGAGATTGAATCATGATGCATGTTTGAAATGTTCCAGGCGGTATCCAAGAGCATTGATTTCTGAAAATGTAATCGGGAACGATGGTCTGGTTACCCGTTGTATCATCGTCGACCAACTAAGGTCGATGGCAAAGAGATAACTCGGAAGGTTAATGGTTATGATTGTGAAGATGACAATGTACTCTATTCGCCATTATTGTCCAAGACGTTCAGTGCTCACATAAATGTTGAACTTTGCAATTCCGTCAAATCAATCAAATACATATTCAAATATATCACGAAGGGGAGTGATATGGCTGTTTTCGGTGCTGGTAATTCAAATACCATCGACGAAATAGCACAATATTAAATGGGACGTTATGTTAGAAATAATGAAGCGGTATGGCAATTTTTCTCATTTGACGTTCATAAGAGATATCCAACTGTGGTTCATTTGGTAGGCCATCTCGAAAATTTCCAGCGTATATACATATATTACAACGGATAATGCTGCGGGAAGAGGTGAAACAACCATCCACCACATTGATGGGTGCAGCGAGGCGCACCGGGATCCAGCTAGTATTATTTAATAATGATACTCAGGAGAACATAAACATTTATTTAATTAAAAGTGCAAAAAAATCATTTTCTTGAGTTTTTATGGCTCTTCGGCGGCTTTATAAATCATTAAGAAATTTCGCGGAAATAATATAAAGTAATTATTTGTTTATATGCATATTTTATATGCTGTTCATTTTATTATAGTTTATAGTCATGTAGGTGGTGCTGTAGACCAAAACAAAAATTCAGTTTTATCGAACTTCGCTGTGGATTTGTCACAAAAAATATGTATGCTTACTGAAATGAATGAAAATTTATAAATTTAATTGCACGAACGATGTATTTAAGACCGTCCTTATAGTCCATGAATATAAGGAAGTGATTTTTCTCAGAATTTTTAATATTTTACAAAAATTTTATAAACGATTTGCCACAAATCTAAAAATTTTTGCGGCCCTTTGTTTAAAAGCATATTTTAAGTTTTTATTAACTAAATTTGTATGTATCTCTTCAGAATAACAAAACAAAAGTGGGATGTTGTGCCTAGAGACTAGCCACTCATTACGCTTTTTCTTGGTATTCTTTCTGTTGAATAATACTTCAGACTGGATGACAATATATTAAGTGGAGATTGTGAAGAATCGCGAAAAGATTCAAACAAATAACTTGGAAAACTAACGCATCTTTCATGGAGATGCTGCTGAAAGAATTATACAATATGTAATTACCCGCCAAGAATTTGAAAGAATTGATATATGTATTTTAATTGCACCCCATCTATGGCAAAGAATAGTGAGCACCATCTATGGCAATATTACATTACTCTTCGTTTTACCTATGATTATCAATTTCCATAAAATATACATTTCATAAATAATAGAAAATCTGTTGTCATAATTCAGTTGTTTACTTCCTTCGAAACTTTATACATATCTTGCATTGGAATGCACCTTTTTACGTAAGCATGAATAAATATGTTTATTGCCACATTCCTACAAGTTAGCGTTTGGAGTAATGGGAAAGCGCTAGATCGGGGTGTGAAAGGACCAGGGTTCGATTCTTGGTGATGGCCGCAAACTTTTTTTTAGCTATGATGATTTATTGTAGTATAATATACTAAGCCTGCGTTGATGGTAAAATCTCAAAGCGGCGACTAATTAAAACCTTTGGTACATATTCAATTGTGAGCCACACGCTAATGAAATACCCGATGTCGGATTATCTTAGGCGCATTTGTGGTTTCAAATCCGCAGAAAATTTGTTGCGGATCACACTTTTACAGCGCGGATAATGTCAAAAAGAAATTTGCGGTTGCGGATTTGAGAATCGCAAAGACCCTCCGGATCTGGGAATCGAGGTCATTATTTTGTTTTTCCATAACTTTTGAGTAATTGTTTTGGGCAGAAAATAGCCGAAACTGCAAGCGTTTGTGCTCGATGCGTAAAAACTGAACTGACTGGTTGGCCTATGATTTATCAATTGAGTTCAAATATTATGGCGTCATTCATATTTTAGATTATAACACAAGCCACCAGCAGAAAAAAAAAATATGAATGTGCTTAAGACCACACTTTAGAAGTAAAACTTTTGTGCCCAACTGCTAATAATATGCAATAGATATAGTGGAAAGTCTGTGGGATATATAGTACGCTTTGAGAAAAGTCAGGCGAAAGACAGATGCAGGAAGTAAAGTGACTAGTCTACTGACGGACTTTATACAAATTCTATTTGAAAATATCAATATTTATGAATTCCTATTTACATTAAAACCTAAAAACGAAGAAAAAGTTTTATAATAACTGAAATATTTTTGATTGAAACTGGTCTAAAAATCGGGTAAAAACTGCATCAAGTGAGGTTCTATATGCCGAGGTACTTTTGTCTGTCTAGACGACTTGCTCCCAGGAACGTTCCTCGCGCACTTTCTGGATGAAGATTGAAGTGGGGTGGTACCTCTTGTCATCCCCACTTTCCCTTTCATCCACAAAGTTCAGAAGCGCCGTTTCTGATGAAATATTAATATTGAAAGCGTCCATCAAAATCTTGGGGATATCGTTGAAGCTTCGTCCTAGTAAGTTTGAGCATTCAAAAGTGGAGATGTTCAGGTATGAATTCCATTATTTCGAGTAAAATTTTATGTGGCGATACATATGTACATAGCCACCACAATGTATTTCTCCATTTTCTGCGGTGCATCTGTCATCTGCGGTAAGACCTATGGGATGCGACAGCAAGGGAGACCCAATCTCCGCTGGAAAGCTGGCGTAGACCAGGACGCTCAGAGCTTACGGGTGCCAAAAAGGGATTATATCGGCTCAGAATCGGGCCTGGTGGAGAGAGCAGTTGCGAGAGGACAGGACCGGACACGGTTTTAGAGCCATTAAAGAAGAAGATCTATCTACACACATTTCATGGTGATTTATAGTGACAAAGCCTTTTTGGTATGTCTGGATGAAATGCTAAAACTTAAGCGAAGTTCTCATCATATTCTTAATTTTTCATTAAAGTTTCTGATAAAAGTACATACTACATTCACTAGTACTACTAGTACTACAACTTAGTCATCTAGCTCTTGTACGCTCGCATGCATACTTTATTAATTTAGCGAAAGTATTGATAATCCTGGTTTATTTAAACTCGACTAAAAATAATTTTGTTTGCTAATTTTCTTAAAAGCATACATGCGGTGCACCTAGTACGTATAGCAAACAAGTGCGCATGCCACACGGGTATGCACGCTTCCGCCACAGGCATGCATTCTACCGCCACCGGCACGAAAATCAAACATTCGTCCCGGCTTTCACACCTAACTCGAAAATCTAAGTAACGAGTGCATGCAAGGTGCTTGTGTTTGTTGCACATACTTGTGTGTGCTATGCCGAATGCGGCAATACAGAAAAGTTGAAAGTAGCTCGTCCTTGGCGTGGCATGCATTCCATTCGTGGAGTTTTCTGTTAGGTCGCATTTGAACACACACATTTCTATGTATGCTTGGATATGTAACCAGCTAAATGCATGCTCCACTCCTGCTACATTCATGAAGATTAATAATTGCATCCGCAGCGCCATAGACTATTCCAAACGCAAGCATTGTTTTACCAAGCAGTCCGCCAACCACATCCAAGGATGCTTTACCTACGCGATCGAACGAGAGCCAGTCTACTTGAGTATGCTATTGGCACCCTTTATGGTCTCCTAGCCAATTGTCTGGTGTCCTAGCCAATTGCCTGTATGATCTCCTAGCCAATTGTTTGTTGCCTGAACTGAAAGTGATTATATAGTGATTTATTCTTTTAAATTTAATAAAAATTATTAATTGAGGCCCAAAAAAAGTTATATACAATGAACCGTACTTTTTTTTTAAATTTCGAAAATCTGAATGACAGTTTGACAGTTACGTTATATCAGTTGGCAATTTTACTGGAACGTTCATGGAAAGTTGTTCGATAATTTCCCAAAATCTGACGATTTTCAATGTGTGAGAGCGTTACGCGTTATGCGAATGAAATCGATTCACTGTCAATTTTTTAATCAAACGTCCCTAAAGAAGGTTTTCTTCAAAAACTCCTTAAAAATTTTCTGCAAGATGTACTGTTACGAAGATATAGTATAAATAAAACCTTGTCCTTCATTTTTGCAATAATAAAGTACCATTTCCATGGACTAAAGGGCGCCAATTACGGGGGAACGTCAAAATCTACGCGCACGAGACGTATTCTGATTATGATTGGCTAGGTCACTGTTGTGCACTTTGTACACCGATAAGTTGTGTTAAGCCTTGAATTTTAAAACAATTCTTCATGCTTTGCAGATTTTTTCTTTGCTTCATTACACCCTTTTCTTATCCCGGACTATGCACACATAATTTTTTTATTAAAAGGAGTTGCAACGCACGCGGTTTTTTTGCTAATTTATTTGTAATTACATTTGCGATAAGCATATGACTTTGGAAGCTTTCTGCTATTCACCTGTGTTGTGTTATTTACATACGCAGGAATGTATTAAAAATCGCAATGAAAAGCTTTTCTGAAATTCAAATAACTTCAGCCACTTGCTCAGCCAAGATCGTCATGCAATGCAAATTTCATTGGCCGACTTTCATATCGCTTCTCAAATAAAACAGCCCAAAATTATGGGACAACCTTTGGAAAAGCTGTCAAATGCTAGTTTTGTTTTAGTGAAACTTGCTCCTCGGTTGATTGACATTTACTGAGTTTCTATACAGAGTTTACCTTGAGTTTTCTCAGATGAAGCCCACATGGAAATGAGGATTGAGTAAAATTTCGTTAAATTCAAGAAAACTCGACGAAGCCAGGTTACGTTGGGTTTTGCATATGTGTGTTTGAGTGTCCTTTACTGAACATACATATTGTAATGGTGTTTCGTTGAAAGTGTTCTTTAACCTCCTTTTTTAAGGGAGGGTTTCCGTGAGCTCTCGAGTTGTCCAGGGTCGTGTGAGAACAAACACCTTATTACAAAATAAAATTTCTTTATTTATTCAAAATATTCCTTATGCACTAACAATTTAGGTCTCTTGCCTTTTTTTGAAAACCCTATAACTTCGCGAATTTCCATTGAAATTTAACTTTATTACAGTCTATTTTGTTGGAAAAACTTTGAATTTTATGTTTTTGAACTCAGATTAGCATGTTTCATAGCGCAAAAAAAGTTTGCGCCTGTTAAATAAGAAAAAAAAATTTACGAATTTTAGTACTTTTTTTGATCGACAGCAGCGCCATCTGCATCGAAAAAAAAGTATTTTTCTAAGAGAGGTTTCTTCGTAACGAACGCGGTTCGTTACAATATACCAACGACGACGCAATGTAAAATTGATTATCTGTCACTTCAACCCAGAACCATCATGGAAACAGCATCGAGTTAACTTGAGGCAAAAAGTTTTCTGTTTACTCGACGAAAACTCTACCTCGGCTCATGGAAACACAATAATTTTAAGACAAATATCAAATCTTTATATGTGATCTATTCCATCACAAGAAATTTATAGCTGAGACCAAACCCTCAGCGTTTCATTGATGGAATGGCAGTAATGGCTGGTTTACACGTACGAAGTAGTCAACAACAAAACTTCGTCGTAAATTTAATCAGTATTCCGGAATGTGAAAGCATCACAACTTGACACAATCAAACAACTCAGTAGCATTGCTTTAACAATGTCGCAACACTGCACGATCATGATTAATTTTTGAACTCACCCTAACTTAATTTTAAGTGACTTAATGCTTATAAACATTGAATTTAGTAATAAGTTGCAAATTCAAATTTAGCGTGGAAGTAAACAAGTAGAATAGAATTTTGGTAATTTTTCGGTGAAGTTGGTGGGTTTGGCCAATCACTTGACACGTTAGTTAGATGAATAAATTTGTTTGACGTAGCGTCGCGTTCGTGTGATTGAATTTTTTTTTCGAAAACTATTTCCGGTAGCGAGGAAATACAGTACAATACATATGTATTTTTAATTTTGGTTCTAATTTACATCGCATTATAGTATCTCTTTTCTGTATCTCATGTTCAACTTCAGACAGCTGTAATTAAAGGATTCTGCTGATTTCCGCAGCCCAGAGGAAATACTTTTGTCTATCTACTCCTGCTAATTCATGAAAGAAATGTATTCATTTCTTCTGCTTATCCAATTTCTCATCCACAATCTTTTAAGTCGAACGCATGCAAATTTCATTTTTTTCAGCAATGTTTTATAGTTATGCTTAAAATTTTTATATTCGTGCAATTTTTTTATTCAAAAATTATCATTATCTTCCACTTCATTTATTCATCTTTCAATAAAACTCTGACGACATTTTGGACAAAATAATAAATTACAAAATCAGCTGTTTTTAATTAGGCTTTTGACAGTTAATCCGGACTTTAATCCGGACCGTTCCGCTTCGCTGCGTCCTTTATAACCAATTTAAAGCGGGAGCCACATAGCACACGTCTTCCGATCTCCGTGTTCCGTGTTCCGCTTCCTGTCAAAGTTGATTACTAAGTCTTAATACTGGTTGACCAGGAGCGCGTTCAAAAACTTTGCTATAGTAAGCCACGAGGTAAGCATTATGTATTTACCACATAAAAAAAAGCTGTGGTTATGCTGCATTACTTCACTTAACCACGAAAGTTTATGTTTAACCATGGAGGTTTTTGAAAGCACCGTGGTTAACTACGAATTAAAAAAAATTAAATTTTTGTTTCCAAAAAATAGGCTCCGCTATTTGGCTGAATTATTTTGTATGTGCCTAATAATTATTTATTTTCAATAATTTCACAAATCCCACCTTTATTTATTCATTTTTATCATTAAAATAAATGTCTTCTTCTTCTTCTTTTATTTATTCGACTTGAAATACAATTACAAAAGAAACAATTCAACTTAAGATAACTTGTTTTACAATTATTAATGGACTATAATGTTCAGTCCATTTGACTTAATTTATTTTAATCCTGCCAAGCTTTGTGCGATAATTATCATTTATTCAGCGCATTTGCGACTGATGCGCCCTAGTATTCATAACGTTCCCTCAGTGGGGTAAAAAAACTTACATCTAACCTAGCCTAAAGAACACGTCATCTAAAAATAACGAGTGTATTAGAGTGAAGCTCCATACACAAGAGATGACTTGTTCTATCACAGTATAAACTGTATTTGATATCAGACTTTCTTTATGTATTAAATTATAGGGTAGTATGCCCTATACATGACATGTTTTTTTTTTTTTTTTTTTATATATATATTCAATAAGACATATTTAATAATACATGTAAGCATAGGCCTCAGATATAATGGAGGATATGTTTACATGTATAATTAAGTTAGTAAAAAGAATTACATCCTTAAATTCTTAACGTATACATGAATAGAATAATTTGGAATTTTTCTTTTATTTTTAATTACATTTTCCTTTTGCTCTACTAATTTATAGTTATTCAATACAGCGATTATATATTGAAAAATCACATTCATTAGACACATTTGTTGTTTTTGAGAGACATGAACCTCAATAGTTGAGGTTATTAGGTATATATTGACAATTTTTCTTTTCCTTTTAATTGCATTTTCCTATTACTTAACCACTTTATAGGAATATGGTTATTCAAAACAACTATTACATATTGAAAGAAATCAAATTCAATAAATACATTTGTTGTTATTGAGAGACATGAACCTCAATAGTTGAGGTTATTGGGTATATATTGACAATTTTTCTTTTCCTTTTAATTGAATTTTCCTATTACTTAACCACTTTATAGGAATATGGTTATTCAAAACAACTATTATATATCAAAAGAAATCAAATTCAGTAAATACATTTGTTGTTATTGAGAGACATGAACCTCAATAGTTGAGGTTATTAGGTATATATTGACAATTTTTCTTTTCCTTTTAATTGAATTTTCCTATTACTTAACCACTTTATAGGAATATGGTTATTCAAAACAACTATTATATATCAAAAGAAATCAAATTCAATAAATACATTTGTTGTTATTGAGAGAAATCGCACAAATCGGTCACGACAACACCGGTCTTGAACAAACAATTGGAAAACAAGGCCTAAGCCAAGTTACCAATAACAATGGTGAGCTTTTCGTTGACTTTTGTTCTTCCCATCAACTTATGGTAGGTGGAACTTACTTTTGTCACAAGAAGATACATAAAGAGACCTGGGTATCGCCCGATGGTAGAACGAGAAATCAGATAGATCATGTGGCCGTCAGCCGCAGATGGAGAACCATTCTGGAAGATGTCAGGAGCTTCAGGGGAGCGGACACTGGAAGCGACCACCATTTGGTAGTAGCAACTATTCGCCTTAGAATCGCTGCAATCAGAAACTTTCAACGTGAATCTATAAACCGTAGACGGTTTAACGTTGACCTCTTGCGGGAGAGCGCTAAAAAGCGAGAATTTGCTGGAAACCTGCAGCAAATATTAAACCAGCAAACCGTTTCTGACGACACAAATATTGAAAACCTGTGGAGTACAACAAAGGGCGCTATATTGACGGCTGCGGAAACAAGCATCGGTTATGTCCAGAGAAACATGCAACATTGGATCTCGGACAGCACCTGGCAAAAAATAGAACGCAGGAGGGCCCTCAAAAATAACATAAACTCTACAAGCGACCCGGATAGACGTCACCAACTTGAACGGGAGTACTCTCAGTTACACCGAGAGGTAAAGAGAAGTGTCCGGCGTGATAAAAGGCAGCAGATAAACGAGCTCGCAGAAAAAGCGGAAAACGCGGCAAACACAGGCAACAGTAAAGTGCTGTACCAAATTACTAAACAGCTCTCGGGAAAACACTCTACTAAAAAGCATGCCGTTAAGAGTGCGGATGGAAGGCTGCTGTGCAGCGACGAGGAGCAGCTCCAAAGATGGAGAGATTATTTCTTCGCCGCCCTGAATGGCTCACTCACACAGGAACCTCAGGAAAACAGCAACAATGCACAGCCGATAAGAATCAACACCCGGGCCCCATCCAAGACGGAAATAGTAACCGCAATTCATGCGATGGCCAATGGTAAAGCAGCTGGAAAAGATGGCATCCCGCCAGAATTGTTGAAAGCCGACTCAAGCCTCATAGCAGATGCGCTTCAGCCAATCCTCGAATTAGCATGGAACACCTGTACCTTTCCGGAGGATTGGACGGAAGGTATCATAGTCAAAATACCCAAAAAGGGGGATCTAACAATATGCGACAACTGGAGAGGCATCTGTCTATTATCTACTGTGGGTAAAATCTTGTCCCACACTATACTATCAAGAATAAGAGAGGCAGTAGATCAAACGCTTAGAAGGCAGCAGGCCGGATTCAGGAAGGGCCGTTCATGTATAGATCACATCAACACCTTAAGAATAATAGTGGAACAGTCTACTGAATTCCGATCCCCCCTTTACCTTGCTTTCGTAGATTATGAGAAAGCGTTCGACTCGGTTAATAGGAGCTTTATATGGCAGGCATTACGGCGACGTGGACTGCCGGATAAGATAATAGAATTGATAAAAGCCCTATACAACAATTCCAAATGCAGAGTTCTCCATAACGGAAAATTATCCGACAGCTTTGAGGTGAGTTCAGGAGTACGACAAGGATGCTTACTATCCCCATTACTATTTCTTATAGTAATAAATGACATTCTTGTTGGCGCTCTAGATAGTAGAACAGGCGGCATACAGTGGGGTTTGCTAGATCGCCTTAAGGACCTCGACTACGCAGATGATATCTGTTTGCTGGCCCACAGACATCAGGAGCTAAAAAACATGTTAAACAATTTGGCAACAGAAAGTAGTCTAGCAGGCTTAAGGCTGAATCCGAATAAAACCAAAGAAATGCGGATAAATGCAAACACACTTGAACGAACTGCGCTGAATAACCGTGACGTGGAACTGGTAGATAAATTCTGCTACCTCGGTAGTATTATTACCGAAAATGGTGGTGCAGAAGAAGACGTCAGTTCCAGAATAAATAAAGCACGAAGCGCATATGCATGCTTGTTCCACATATGGAGATCAACGGACATCTCAACCAACACCAAATTGCGGCTGTTCAACTCCAACGTTAAGGCAGTTCTTTTATACGGTTGCGAAACATGGAAAGTCACCCAATTCATCACAGGGCGCCTACAAGTCTTCATAAACAGATGCCTACGTCGTATCCTAAAAATCCGCTGGCAAGATAGAATTTCAAATGAAGAGCTATGGCGCCGTGCCGGCCAAGAAAGGATAGACGACCAAATCAGGCGAAGGAAATGGAATTGGGTTGGCCACACCTTGCGACGCGATAACGAAAATCTAGCCAAACAGGCCCTTGACTGGAACCCGCAAGGATCCCGTCGAGTTGGAAGACCTAGAACAACGTGGAGGAGAACCCTACTAGCAGAGGCCGCAACTACTGGGAGATCCTGGTCAGAGCTAAGAGCTGTCGCGCAAAACAGAGTCCGCTGGAGGGCAACTGTTTCCGCCCTATGTCCCACGAGGGATTAAGGGGCACATAGTAGTATAGTATAGATAGTTATTGAGAGACATGAACTTGAGGTTATTAGGTATATATTGACAATTTTTCTTTTCCTTTTAATTGAATTTTCCTATTACTTAACCACTTTATAGGAATATGGTTATTCAAAACAACTATTATATATCAAAAGAAATCAAATTCAGTAAATACATTTGTTGTTATTGAGAGACATGAACCTCAATAGTTGAGGTTATTGGGTATATCTATATATTGACAATTTTTCTTTTCTTTTTAATTGAAATTTTCCTATTACTTAACCACTTTATAGGAATATGGTTATTTCTCCATTACATAATTAATTTTATTGTATATTTTCCAATCGTTTATTTCTTTTAAGATACTTATTTATTTCACTAAAGCACTTAACTTATTTTTAGTATGACCTTTCGGATCGAAATTAACTCCCTTACTTCATAGTTGGTACTGTTTTATTTCATCGTATGTGATATCTGTCATCTTGAACGCAGCCATCCTGCACATGTTAATCCATTCCTGCTTCAAGAAAATCCTCAAAAATTGGACGAATCCAGTGACCCATAATTATGTATTTCATTTATTTGATAGATCCAATATCATCGGTAGCGATGCATATTCAATTTTATTAAACTTCTTTATGGTTTGAGACAATAATGATTTAAGAGGTGATCCCTCATTTTTTTTTTTTTTTTTTTTTATAAAATCCTTTATTAATTTAATTTCTAGATTTATTTGAGTCCATTATTAGCATTAAGCTTTACTATCACTTCACTGATAATAAATAATATTTAAACTAATAACTAAGTATATTAAATGGCTTACAAGCCTCCATTTTAATTTTTTATTTTGCGGCGCAGCCGCAGCTGTACGTCCGCCTCGTACCGTGTCTGTCAGCAACCCTCTTAAAATAAATGTCAAAAAGTTGTTTTTATTCTTCTTCTTCTTAACTATCGCTAACCATGCTCCCGGGCATGGTTAAAATTGAACTACACCATGGTTACCATGGGAGTTTTTGAACGCCAAAAAGTTATGCTCGTGGTTATGTTGTAGTTAACCACGCAGTTTTTGAACGACAAAAGTTTACCATAGTTTGGACGGAAACGTTACCTCAATTTTTTGTAAAATTCGCAAATTTAATCATTTGTCAATAAAATCAAGGGTGCCATGGAAACGGGCGCTTGTAGCTAACATACAAATAAATATCGGAACATGAAAAGATGGAGAGACGGAAAACGGGTAGACGGAGCTCGGAACACTTGTGCTAGGTGGCCTACGCTTTATACAATTTCTGTAAAATGAAACTCATTTTGACATTTCAATCCGGTCCGTTGCATTTCGTAGCGTCCAGTATATTTGAGGCTTTTGGTATTCTCGCTTGCCTGACTATTTCAACTTATACTTTTTCGAAATTCTCATTTAGAAAAAATGTATGACATTATTTTTTAAGACGTCCATCATTAGCGAACTAAAGAACTTAATTCATATTAAGTATGGTAAACGTGTAAACGCTTACTTATCAAGGCAAGCGGTAGTTTGCCGAGTTCGTAAGGGCAAACAGCTAATGCCTTATTTACGCCTAAAGCCTAGTATGGAGTTCGGACGGAATTCCGTTCAGCATTTTTGCAATTTAATTCTACACGGAAAAATCCGTGTAGAAAACATAGTGGAGAAAAAGTAAACAGCTGACTCTTGTGTACATTTATTAATAATAAGTAGGGCGTATGCGGTGGTTGCAGAGTCAGAAGAAAATAACATAAAATAAAAAGCATTCAAAATTAAATATTTCATTTATTTAAACCCCAATTATTATTCAGAGTCAGAATCACAAAAAAAAAAAAAAAAAAAACAGAAAATTTAATAAACTACAAAAATCACCAAGCCAACAGCTATTTTCTGTCGTTCTGTCAAAATTACCTAAAGTGCAACACGGAATAATTGTCTAGCATTGATTATCTATAAGTAGATACGTAACCTTGTTTGCGGGCTTTGGACATAGATGGCGTTACTTACATTGATTTCAAAAATCCATGTTAAAACTGAGACTCAAGAGCTTTCGAAATATATAAAAGCTGTCTATCGGTTTCGCTGCTTATGTACATTGAACTTTTGAATTCATGTATATAGCAATCGCATGATTTGGGATACTTGCGATTGCGCCTGCCGTTCTTTGAGACAAAATTTTCGGAATTTTTGTTGTTGTGTTGTTTAAAAACGATTTTTCAGGTTTAGGGAAAAATTTAGTCGTGGAAGATTTTTATTTTTTATTTTTTTATTTTTTTATTTTTTTATGAAATCATATTTTTTTGTCTGCAGGTGGATACGGTGCCGCAAATTTTAATTTCTGCTTTGTACAGAATATAAAAATTTTTCTATTTTCGACCAAAAGTTGAGCCTGAGAAAATTTCAGTAAAAAGTTTTAAATTACATATGGAAGAGGTTTTTATCATATCGAGCCCTTCCCGCCGTTTTATCGTAACCGACAAAAAGTAAATTTTACAGGGGAAGGTTTTTTTTACTTATTTTTGTATCTGTTATTTATAATGGCCTGAAATTAGTTAGGCTAATTATTTTATTAGTTAGGCTAGTTTATTATCCGATTAATGTCAAAATTGCTGGTATGTTTCGAAGGTTAAATTAACGTCGTTTGCGGTAAAAAATGAATTTTCGAAAATATGTCGCTTACGATAAAACGGCGGGAAGGGCTCGATATAGTATCCCAGGCAATGAAGTATTTTGCGTCACCATTAAGATTTAATGTTTAATGATATGGGAAAAGTAAAATCTTTCTTTATGTAAAACCATTCCATGCTAAACTGTCGCACTTTACTCCAAAAGAATATTTTAAAATTTATAACGCACAAGGAATTGTAAGTGCTTTAATAAGTTATAATAAGTCTTGTGCACTCTCTTCCACACCACCTAAGAGGTCGAGTACAGGGCGCGTTTTTTTATATCGTGGTGTCCCCAGTAGGCATAATTCACGGCTTTCAATCAAAAAGATCCTTTCGCATTCAGGCATTGCTTTGGATTTAGGACCTTGGCTATAATGATAGATCCACATAAATATATCATCGTGAAACTGTAAAACAATTGAATCCTTCTTTCCAAAATTTACAGACAGCATAACAGGGACAGGCTGAAGTGTACTATAAACCGGCTTTACTTAGTATTAACTAGATTTGTTAATATTCATCCTCTCATCTTTACAATTTTTCCGCAACTGCTTGTACAGGGTCTGTCACGTATGCTAGGACTCCTAATAGTTTGGCGCTATAAAATTTGTAAATAGAGTATTACTAACAACAAATCAAAGGCTCCCAGCAGGAAAACTAGCGAGGGGTTACTCAGGTAACCCAAGAATTCATTAATGATTTGTGTAACCGCTTACATGGTAATTGAAAAATTCTAGGTTAGGTAAGCTAGGTAGGCGACTAGGTAATGACTTGTGAAATACTTCGTTGGAAATGTGATGTGCTTTTATTATTCTTTGTCTTGTCGAAGCCTCTCTTCTTGAGTTTATTCCGTCCTCCAAATTCGTTCGGTGTGGATCGTGCAGTGCAGTCAAAAAGATATCTTGCTAGTAAAATTCTCACCAAATGTAGCTGAAATGCAATGGTAATTTTGGATAGTAATGTTTTTAATGCTAAAAAGGGTAGCCAGAATTTTATTCTGCGTGCCTTACATGGTAATCTATGTATTCACTTAATACACTTCACCTCTGAAATAAGTCCTCGTTTGTAATGCCTACAGTAAGTACTTACCGCCATAGGACATCCCTATGTAAAAGTAAGCTATTATTTCACCACAAAGGTAATGGGTCCATTGTAATGATGGGGGTTTATCTCTCTATCAGCTTCCCACGTTGAGACTTTGAGACTGATTTTCTTTATTCCATCAGTTAAAGATTATGATTTTATTTTATTTTATTTTTATTAAATTTTACCACCAAAGCGTTACAGCAGTGAACTGCCGTTAGTGCCTTCTCGGTCTTGGTATTGATTACAGTCTCGATTACCGTCTGATTCTTAATTCTAAGTTTCCTTATTTATATCGAAGACTTACCACTACGCTACTCTAATTTTCCCCTACCTAATTGTTCCATTCATAATCATGTCATTCACGCGTTCTTGTTCCGGGCCTTTCCCAATTTCTTATTTGTTAAAGCAATTCTTTCATAAATAGCTCTCATGCTGTTACTTAATAATCGACTTAATTATTTCAGTCACCTGTGCACTTTCGGTCATATGTGCACTTGCGGTCATATGCGCATTCGTGATGTAATTTATTTTGTTTACATTTCTTTGGTTGCGGTGACCGTGGCTCGTTGCTTAATTAATTACTCTTGTGTTGTATTTTTTGCTGCGTCTTCGATTATTATTTTTTACTTTTGGGTTCAAGTGCTCTACTTTGTTCCACTTTGTTTCACAGCTGTGTGCTACATTATTTTATGTTATTGTTAGTGAGATTTTCATGGATTCTTGATCTCACTACATCCCCCATCGGGTGAAATGAAAAATTTTCGGTGCTCTTGTAGCGAAAATTTTTCTCCCTATAATTTACGTGTTTTTTAATCTATTTTTATGTATCTCCTTAATCTTATCTCCTATTTTTATCTTAGCGTTGACTCCTATGTTTTCTATTACCTCGTATGGTCCTTCATATGGTGCTTCATGTTTCTTTCTGTTACCAACTTTTAATAAAACATTATCTCCTATCTTAGCTTCTAGTGGTTTGATTTTTGTGTCATATTTTATTTTCCTTTTTTCTTTAGCTAATTCCATTAATCTTTTTGCTAGTTGATGAGCCTGTTGTAGTTTCCATTTAAGTTCTTTTGCATAATCTTCTAAGTTATAAACTGGTTCTGCGTTGTCTTTTGTTATCTCCTCAGGTAGGTTTATTACTTTTCCAAATACTAATTCATGTGGTGAAAATCCTGTATCTGAATGTGGTGTTATATTGTAACTAAAGGTATAATATTGGATCCATTCATCCCAATCTGATCCTTGACTAAATGATAATAGATATTCATTTAGTGTTCTATGATTTCGTTCTATAGATCCTAAGGTTTCGTGATGGTATGGTGTTGAGTTTACATGTTTTATTTTTAGCATTTCACATATATTCTTAAATGTTTCATTCATAAATTCTGTACCCATGTCTGTTTTTATCGTTTTAAATGTTCCGAATTTTAATATTACGTTTTCTACTATCGTTCGTGCTATTGTTGCTGCTTCTTTGTTTTCCATTGGTATCGCTATTATGTATTTTGTTAAATCGCATTGAATCGTTAATATATATCTGTATTGTTTTGATGGCCTTAGTGGTCCTACGGTATCTATTGATAAGGTCTCAAAGCTCGTTGTTGGTGTTTCTGTTAATTGTAATCTTTCTTTTGTGTGTCTTATTTGTTTATTCTTTTTGCAATCCATACAAGCATTTACATGTTTTTTAACCATTTTGTTTAAATTCTTCCAGCAGTATCTTTGTTTAATTTTGTGATTGTTCTTTTTACTCCTGAATGTCCTCCTATCGCGGGTGTATCATGAAATTTCTTTATTATTTCCAGTTGTTCTTCTACATCTGTCACTCTTATGGGCGGTTTATATAATAATATCTTTAACTTATTTTCTCCTTTTTGATGCTTTTCGTTATATATTTTTATGAGCTCTTCTTTCTTTATATAATTAAATATGTCATCATCTATTGACATTGCTAGCTTTTCAATTTTATACTTTTGTGCACTTTGCATTAGCTTCTCCAGCAGTAACTCCCAGTTTGCTGTTAGATTATCACTAAGCTTTTTTAATATCTTCTCATCTTTGTACTTTTCCATTAGTTTCTCCGGTAGTAACTCCAAGTTTGCTACTAGATTATCACTAAAATGTATTGTACATTCGTTTCTTCTTTTGTTATAACTTATTTCTGCATGCTTTATGTTATTTATTCTTTGCATCATTTCTTCTACACTATTCTTCTTTTTATTCTTCATCTTATTCTTCTTGTTCTCATGAGTTATCTCAGTTTTTAGTTTTGTAATGTTCCTAGTTTCAGAAATCGATGTACATTCCCAAATGTAGAGTTGATCAGTCTCTTTAGGTTGTTGTACAGTTTTTCCTTTCACTACTTCGTTTCTTTTCTTTGCTGCCCTCGTGACTACTTTTATATCTGCATCTACTGGTATATTAACGGTTTCATACAGTGTGCAAATTGGTAAAATAATATCAATTTGCTTTAGTGAAATCGTTAGAGTGAAAATTTCGTAGTTAAGTTTACATTTATATTTATATATAAAGTCTTTTCCTAAAATCGCTTCCGTTCCAATGGCAAAGTTATCTGATACTACATGTAATTTATGCTTGATTCCTTCTCCTTCAATCCTTAAATATGCATTGGTTGTTCCCAGAGTGTATAAATCGCTGTCTGTGATACCTGTTATTTTACAAATTTCATCGTCAAATATCGGAGTGTTTACATAACTTCTCTTTATTACTGATATTTCAGCACCCGTATCTATTAAAAATCTTACTGGTTCTTTTGTTCCTGCTATGCTTATTCTTACGTAGTTGTCCAAATTTTTAACGTTAAAAGAATATATGGCTGCTACTTTGGGTTTCTTCTTTAAATTAACTCTTTTTCCTCGTCCCTCGACGGATGGGCTTCGGGGACGGTCTCGTCGTTTCCCGAATTCATTACATTTATCCTTCTACGTTGTGTATTATATCTGTTGCCCCTTTGATTTGACTGATTATTGAATCTCTGATTCTGTTGCTGCCTATTCATTGGTCTCCTCTGAAAATCATTGTTCCTCGGAGCTTGGCTTTGGCTGTTAAATTTCGGTTTCTGGTATGCTCTATTGTAATTATTGTTATATGTCCTTTGCCCGTTGTTCCTGAAATTCATCCTGTAAGTTGGGCGTTGATTCCAATTATCCCTGTTGCTCGTCTGTAAATGATAAACTTTCCTTTGAGTTTCATTTACTGCTTCCATCTCTGATGCTATTTTTACAGCTTTTTCTAAAGTTGACGGCATTGCTGCAAACACGGCTGTCTTGAATGGTTCACTTAGACCAGCCTGAAAAGCATTAAGTCCGGTCTTATCATTTAGGGTAGTGATTATTTCCCTATTTTCCTCTCCACGTTCCGATATCTGAATACCATTCAGTTTCGCTATTAAATCTTCAACTCTTGTTGCAAAATTTTCTATCGTTTGATCTCCTTGTCTTAACTTCATGAGATCATTCTGGATTTTTAGTGGATTCAGTTTCTTCCTGAAATGCCTTTCTATTAAATCCTTAAATTCTGCTATTGTTTGTGGTTTAGCATTCGCTATTTTCGTCCGTACTCTTTCCGTTATTCTTGTTTTTAAAATTAAATTAATTAATTTTCTAATTTCCTCTGCATCCTTCAAAGTTTCAGCCACCACTTCTACCGTATTTATAAAATTATTTATCTCCTTCTCTTCACCTCCAAACGTGGTCACTAATTTCAATGTTTGAAACACATCTAACGTTCCCATTTTGTTTGTTTTTGCAGCACTATTTGTCTCTTGAATTTCTAATCTATTGGAACTGGTTCCTTCTCCTGGTTCTTCGTCCTCTATCTCTGAAGATTGTTTTCTAATATGTTCATTTATTTCCGCTTGTATCGTCTTGAACTCTTTAATTTGAGCATTTATATCATATTTTAATGCAATTTCATTTATTTGTTTTCTCAGCTCTTCTATTTCTAGCTTTTTCTGTAGCAATGTATATGCTTTTAGCGTTCTCTTTGGCGCTTTTCTAAAGTTTTGTAATATCGTTTTTAATTTATTTACTATTTCTTGTGCTTGCAACTCTGGCATGATTCTGGCATGATGCACTATATATAACTATCTCTATTCTTCCTATTTTTCTTAGATAACCTAATCTAAATCCTCTCGTTTAAAAATTCTAGCTGTAATGCTGCCAATTTTCTAGACGTTCTTTATTATATTCTATAATCTTTTCAAATTCCTCAGAGATATATATTATCATTAAAGTACCTACCGCTAACGCTATTAAAAATATTATTAAAAATAAAATTATCTTCTTTATATCTTCCATAATTTTGTCTCTGTTATTTTTATAAAATAACCTTTTTACTCAATCTAACTGATAACATCTTTTTAATAATCTTGTTTTTCTGTTCTAAGTCTTCAATTTTCTTATTTAATTCCTCAATTTATTTTTCATAAAAATCTTCATAGCAATTGTACTGTTCTAATTTGTCTTCTAATTCCGCAATAGTTTTCTCATTTAAATCCTTTTTTTCCATTAACGAAAATACTTCTGTTAGGCTATCACAAGCCTTTTGAAATTCAATATCCATTTTTCTTTTTCTTTTTTTTTTTGACCACAGAAAAAATATTATTTGTTGAAATTGAGCAATTAAAAAGAAAAAGAGTATTATTATTAATTTTATTTTATTCTAATATATCCATATAGTGATTCTAATAATAATTTTATTGTACGTTATACTACTATGTACATAAATTTCTAAGCTAAACTAACATTATTAGCTACTTGTTTCCTAAATTTCCTCACTATACAATTATAAATAATTACTACTATCAAAGCAATGATGGCCACATAGCCGGCGTCCTGGATTGTCTCCTGTGTTATGTTGGTTCCTGTTGATGCATTTGCTACGATGATATCTTCTTTGGATGCAGCTCCTCCCATATTAAATTCTCTTCTTTTTAAAGATTTCACTGTTGACCTTCTTCAATTCCTTCAAGAACTCGGTCTTCTGTCGTTCGTCTATCGTAATCGATAGTAGCCTCCTGAGTTCACGCCGCCTTTCAATTAACTTGACCCTTCGTCCTCCTTTGGTCTTCTTGGATATGGGGAGTGCTAGTTTGGTTGGTATTTCCTTCGTCTTTGGGTTGTGGATCCTCTTCCTGTACTCCTCTAGTAATAAAGGCCTTGGTCCAGCTGTTGGGTCCTTAAGTCTTTCGTCCAAATCTCCAAAGATTTCCCTGGCGTAGCTGCTCACTAGCAAAGTCTAGAAATTAACAAGTCTTTCATCTTCATATGGTTAATGAGTGAAAGGCGAACAGCTGCATGCACAAGTTTTTCAAATGACGATGTCAGGCTATCAGAGAGAGAATGCAACATTTTTATACGCGCTGGAATACAACCATAAGTCGGAAAATTTTACGAGTTTCTATAGGGATAATGTTGATGTGTTTGTGCATATTTGCTCGTTTGCTTTGATGATTTCAATTTTGACAATCTTTCCTTTTCTGTTCTGCATACTTTACCGTAAAGACAGAATCTGGCTTTGTCTCGCTGAATTCACGAAGTATGCGTTGAGTTTTGCTCAGCAGTGATGTTCATATATGCACGCACACAATCAACGGTCGGAAATTTTTGTATGAAGATGAAAGACTTGTTATTACTAGACTTTGCTCACTAGATGGTCCTTCAGTACTATCTCTTCTTGGTTCTGCAACTGGATTTCACGGGTGAGCCTCCTTATTTCCTCCTTCAAACGTTCCTCTTCTAGTTCGATGGGCAGGGTCGCCATGTAATGATGGGGGTTTATCTCTCTATCAGCTTCCCACGTTGAGACTTTGAGACTGATTTTCTTTATTCCATCAGTTAAAGATTATGATTTTATTTTATTTTATTTTTATTAAATTTTACCACCAAAGCGTTACAGCAGTGAACTGCCGTTAGTGCCTTCTCGGTCTTGGTATTGATTACAGTCTCGATTACCGTCTGATTCTTAATTCTAAGTTTCCTTATTTATATCGAAGACTTACCACTACGCTACTCTAATTTTCCCCTACCTAATTGTTCCATTCATAATCATGTCATTCACGCGTTCTTGTTCCGGGCCTTTCCCAATTTCTTATTTGTTAAAGCAATTCTTTCATAAATAGCTCTCATGCTGTTACTTAATAATCGACTTAATTATTTCAGTCACCTGTGCACTTTCGGTCATATGTGCACTTGCGGTCATATGCGCATTCGTGATGTAATTTATTTTGTTTACATTTCTTTGGTTGCGGTGACCGTGGCTCGTTGCTTAATTAATTACTCTTGTGTTGTATTTTTTGCTGCGTCTTCGATTATTATTTTTTACTTTTGGGTTCAAGTGCTCTACTTTGTTCCACTTTGTTTCACAGCTGTGTGCTACATTATTTTATGTTATTGTTAGTGAGATTTTCATGGATTCTTGATCTCACTACACCATCTCATTATCACCTCGCTTACCTAGCCATTACATTTCCCGCTGGGTTGTAAAAACGGAGCTTTATCGGATCAGTTTTATCCCGTAAACTTCCGAAGTTATAGTCGAAGGCGAACTGACAATCAATAAATCTTGGTGCTTCCTGTGTAGATCAACAAATTACTTGCTAAACATTCTATCGCCACTATCTCAGTACCATCGAAATAAACCCTCTCCTGCCTGCACGGCAATCTTATTCCCTCAGCACCAAATTAGATAACTCGTCTCACTCCTTCCACCTGCAGCCCTCTTTTCGGGCACTCTACAAAATAGGAATTCGTTTCTAAAAATAACAACTGGATTCTGGAATAATGGGTTAGTATTTCCGAGCTCCAACATCCAAGAATTCAAACGCAGAATTCCTCGGCAATTCCACCTTCCAACGATCATAATGGTTAACCTATTCCACCCTTGTACTAATCTTACTGCAAGACAATGAACAATGATATGACAAACTAAATAATGGACTAGTTGTACAAGAGTTATTTTGGGAAATTTGTTCAAAAATCGTACAACATTTTTCAAGTTTTTTTTTCTTGATTTGATTCAAGGGTGGATTCACCGCATTGAAAAAGAGGTTATAATAAATTTTCCAATTTATTTTTGATATTATTTCATCAAAAATAAAATTTAAAAACATAAAAATATTTGAATCATTTTTCAAATACAACCTGTATCTAGGGGTGGTTGAAAATGACTTATTTGTTCTTAACATACCAAGCAACCAACCTGCAATCCGGTAGCAGCAACAATTACCCAAAACGTAGAAAAAAGCTGCTGTATAAAGTTTATTTTTAAAATATTACTTCCCTTTAATTTTATCCCCTTAAGGCTTGATAAAATTCGGCTAGATTAAATAAAAATCAACCACCTTCGCAAATAAATATAAAAAAGAGTGCATTTAATTTGATTATTATAATTATCCTTAAAAAGGGGTATATTTTATATTTATAAGGGTGCGACAAACATATTTTATTGCAGTCCTAAAATTTCCTGCTGATTTGCATAATCAGCCACCAAAAACATGAAGAGAAATGGCCTCGACAGATCCGGCGGCGCGGATGTGAGTGCGGATTTGACACTTTGCGATTCTCAAATCCGCAGTCCCGGATTCAATTAAATCAAAAATTCGGAATGAAAACTCAAGATAATGAAATACCTGATGTCGGATTATCTTAGGCGCATTTGTGGTTTCGAATCCGCAGAAAATTTGTTGCGGATCACACTTTTAAAGCGCGGAAAATATCAAAGAGAGATTCGCGGTTGTGGATTTGAGAATCGCAAAGGCTCAAATCCGCACTCACTTCCGCGCCGCCGGATCTGGGAATCGAAGCCATAGTTTCAAAACGGTGTTTCGATACCCCTCCCCCTCCCATTCCTTTGCGTTGCAAATGGACTTTTCGCTAACTAATGCAAATAAGTCTCATAAAATCAAAAAGTTCGAAAACTGAAAAATCATGAGATTCGATATCTCAAATTTGTATACGGCACCGCGCCCCAGCCAAAATAAATTCAACTTCATTTTAATGTTCCAAGAAAATACCTGCTTATGTACACTTTATTTCCATCATTGATAACCCTCAGCTTTTTTATTATGTATTATCGAAACTCCAAACCAAAACGTCCAAATCTTGCAAGTTTTACCGAAAGCACAAACCGCAAAAAGAAAACAGACGCTAGCGCCGCCAAACACCAACACCCGCCATCCTCGCAGGTCCCATGATTACGCATCTACTTATAGATAATCAATGTGTCTAGCTATTTATTCCGTTCCAACGTGAACGGAAAAAAGTCTCCAATTTCCCTTGCAGAGCCATCTATTAGAAATTTGCAAGTGATATATTACCAGCAGAATTCCGTTTGAAGTCCGTACTCACAAAACAAAAAGTACACGGAAAAATCGGGTGAACGGAATTCCCTGCATCTTTTTACGTGTATTTTATATGGGGAACGGAATTCCGTTCGAACTCCATACTAGGCTTTAACATAGAAAACAAGGTGTTTTTTTTTATAAAATTATGCTATTTATCACCTTTTATAAGCAATATAAGTTATTTTACATTTGTAACCGATAACCAAAATATAAATAATTTATAATTCCATGAGTTTTTTTTCCTATCATTCTTCGTTTTCTTTATTTTTACATTTTTTACATTTCGAATCGAACTTTTTTCTTCTCCTTCAGTCTAAAAAAGTGGGTACTCAAAATTATTCTGTCAGATGACGCTCTAAGTTATTTCAATTGCTCAATAAATGAGATGGTGCCACTAGTTAGTCGAAAAGGGTTTACTCGCACTATTAATGCCAGATGGCATTAGATGATAAACAAAATGTATTCATTTAAAGTGGTTAGTCGCAACTATGGTATCAGATTGCGTTAGGTACTTTAAAAAACGTAGTTCACAGTACAAATGTACAGTAAAATTTTGAAATACCGAATGCCGAGTTCGTAATGGTAAGTTATTTCTAAAAATATGACATATTCGTTACAAGTTACTCAAATCCAGCACTATTGATGTCAAATAGCATTCCCTATTATTAGTCCGGGAGGTAGCGCTATAGTTGAGCAAGTCATTTTATACCGGCTGAAAATCATAACAATAATAGTTTCCCCCTAACACATAACAGCTCCGAACGTCAGCTGCTCCGAAAGCGGTGGAGCTAAAGGAGGCAGCATGAAAAAGTCATTGGAAAAAAATCTGCTTCGATGACTTTTATACCGAGCAAAAATGTATATTATTATTGTTTTAATCACATTTTTTTTAAAAAATAGTCGTCAGCTGTATTGACGAGGGGGGGTTATATGTCAGTCACGTGCATGAACCTCTTTGAAAATTTAACAAACAAATTAATTTTATACCTTATGAAATTTGTACATCTCAATTTTCATACTTTTAAAATAATAAAGAAAATCGTCAGCCGCATTTTTGACGGGGGTAATACCGTCAGTCAGCGTGATAAACATTTCGCGCGCTCAATGCATTTGAGCGTTGCATAGGCTTCTTGGAAAATTAACTGACAATCTTTACACCCATAAACAATCAGCTGACGATGATTTTTTGTTTTTTTAATATTCAAATTATCTTTTACTTTGAATTCAATAAGTAAAATATCAATTTAATATAAAAAACACCAAATTTTATTTATTAATTTTGTGTCGGTTTCAAATTATATTAATATGTACTGAAGCATCAAGGAATTTCAAGCAGTAAAAGTCTCACGACTCTAACATACTTTTCCTAAAAATTATTTTTTACCCTCTGCTACAGAGATTTCGACTAGTTTATTTAGTTTCTGTTGTGCTGTCCTGTCGAAAGGTATAGTCTCCAAAATGTCTGTGAAAACAAAACCAATTTGTGTATTTTGTTGGAAAAAAATGAACCGCTTCATTCGTTCACTTTTACTCCAAAAATATTATATTTGAATTATAAAATGAATTTCAAAAAATCAGAGCGAAAAACAATTTTTGGTTTCGTTGTCAAATAAATTTACAATCAAAAAAACAGGTATTACAAACTTGTGTCATACCAGAAAAAATTGATATTTTAAAAAACTTAGCCAGCGAAATGAACGATATTGATTTATTAAATAGAGTCGATGAGAACTGTGCCAATAATGTCATTATTTATTAACATCGATACTGTAAATTAAATTATCAACTGAACATACGTCATGGCATGTATCCTTTTATAGAAAAGCTTTTGATGCAGTCTGTTCTTATACACTATATCTACTCATGTGATTAACAAAAACCGATGTGTTTATGTATCATTCTTAAAATCATTGTTTGTGGAATTTGCGAAAAACCACACAACAGATTCAAGGAACGTGGAACCATACAATTTAGAAAATAGATTACTTGAAAAATTGCCTAAAAAAATTAATGTTATTACTATTGATAATCAAAAAATTGTTAAACCATATCACGGAAACTTATTAAAAAATGATTTAGACATGCTAAAACAACAAGATATTTTAGATAGAGCAGCCCAAATTCTACGCTCAACAATGAATGAACCTATAACGAATGATTTAATAAAAGGAGAATGCGATGTACCACCAATGTTGACGGATTTTTTTTTTTTTTTTTTTTTTTTTCAAAAATTATTTGTTCAAGTTTCCGACGTAAGCGTAATATGAATTTAAAGTATAAGATAATTTGAATATTAAAAAAACAAAAAATCATCGTCAGCTGATTGTTTATGGGTGTAAAGATTGTCAGTTAATTTTCCAAGAAGCCTATGCAACGCTCAAATGCATTGAGCGCGCGAAATGTTTATCACGCTGACTGACGGTATTACCCCCGTCAAAAATGCGGCTGACGATTTTCTTTATTATTTTAAAAGTATGAAAATTGAGATGTACAAATTTCATAAGGTATAAAATTAATTTGTTTGTTAAATTTTCAAAGAGGTTCATGCACGTGACTGACATATAACCCCCCCTCGTCAATACAGCTGACGACTATTTTTTAAAAAAAATGTGATTAAAACAATAATAATATACATTTTTGCTCGGTATAAAAGTCATCGAAGCAGATTTTTTTTCAATGACTTTTTCATGCTGCCTCCTTTATCTCCACCGTTAGTGCGACAACTGATGCTCACTTTACCAATTTCTGACCATTAAACAACTGTTTGAAATAAAATTCATTCGGTATAAAATTTCTAAAAAAATTGCAACGCTACCTCCCGGACTATATTTCGATGACTAACAAAAAGTTCGTCATGGTAGGCGTCTCAAGAGGGCGGATTACCATTTTCTTCACAACCCCCTCGACATGGGTATCAAATGAAAGGGTATGATAAGTAGAATACAATAAGCAATATAGTATACTCAATAAATAGTTAGATCCACCGAGACCACCTCAAGAGGACGCATTACCTTTTCTTCACAACCCCCCGACATAGGTACCAAATGAAAGGGTATGATAAGTAGAATACAATAAGCTATGTCTTTATATCCATGGCGGCCGTCTCAAGGGACTACCATTTCTTCACCACCACCTAGGCATATATATATATATATATATATATATATATATATATATATATATATATATATATATACATACATATATATATATATATATATATATATATATATATATATATATATCAATTGAAAGGGTATCATAAGTAGAATACCATAAGCGATATAATATACTCAATATCTGGTTAGATCCATGGCGGTCATCTCAAGAGGGGGGATTACCATTTTCTTCACAACCCTCTCGACATGGGTATCAAATGAAAGGGTATGATAAGTAGAATACAATAAGCAATATAGTATACTCAAAAAATAGTAAGATCCACCGCGGCCATCTCAAAAGGACGCATTACCATTTTCTTCACCACCCCCTCGACATGGGTATCAAATGAAAGGGTATGATAAGTAGAATACAATAAGCTATGTCGTAAAATCCATATCGGCGGTTTCAAGAGGGCGGATAACCACTTCTTCACCACCCCCTCAACATGGGTATCAATTGAAAGGGTATCGTAAGTAGAATACCAGAAGCGATATAGTATACTCAATATATGGTTAGATCCCTGGCGGTCATCTCAAGAGAGCGGATTACCATTTTATTCACATCCCCTTCGACATGGGTATCAAACGAAATGGAATGATAAGTAGAATACAATAAGCAATATAGTATACTCAATAAATAGTAAAATCCACCGCGGCCATCTCAAAAGGACACATTACCACTTTCTTCACCACCCCATCGACAAGGGTATCAAATGAAAGTGTATGATAAGTAGAATACAATAAGCTATGTCGTAAAATGCATATCGGCGGACTCAAGAGGGCGTATTACCATTTCTTCACCACCCCCTCCACATGGGTATCAATTAAAAGGGTATCATGAATAGAATACCAGAAGCGATATAGTATACTCAATATATGGTTAGATCCATGACGGTCATCTCAAGAGAGCGGATTACCATTGTGGAATACAATAAGCAATATAGTATACTCAATAAATAGTAAGATCCACCGCGGCCATCTCAAGAGGACACATTACCATTTTCTTCACCACCCCCTCGACATGGGTATCAAATGAAAGGGTATGATAAGTAGAATACAATAAGCTATGTCGTAAAATCCATATCGGCGGACTCAAAAGGGGGGATTACCACTTCTTCACCACCCCCTCAACATGGGTATCAATTGAAAAGGTATCATAAGTAAAATACCAGAAGCGATATAGTATATTCAATATCTGGTTAGATCCATGGCGGTCATCTCAAGAGAGCGGATTACCATTTTCTTCACAGCCCCTTCGATATGGGTATCAAACGAAATGGAATGATAAGTAGAATACAATAAGCAATATAGTATACTCAATAAATAGTAAGATCCACCGCGGCCATCTCAAAAGAACGCATTACCATTTTCTTCACCACCCCCTCGACATGGGTATCAAATGAAAGGGTAAGATAAGTAGAATACAATAAGCTATGTCTTAAAATCCATATCGGTGGTCTCAAGAGGGCGGATTACCACTTCTTCACCACCCCCTCAACATGGGTATCAATTGAAAGAAGATCATAAGTAGAATACCAGAAGCGATATAGTATACTCAATATATGGTTACATCCATGGCGGTCATCTCAAGAGGGCGGATTACCATTTTCTTCACAACCCCTTCGACATGGGTATCAAACGAAATGGAATGATAAGTAGAATACAATAAGCAATATAGTAAACTCAATAAATAGTTAGATCCACCGCGGCCATCTCAAGAGGACACATTACCATTTTCTTCACCACCCCCTCGACATGGGTATCAACTGAAAGGGTATGATAAGTAGAATACAATAAGCTATGTCGTACAATCCATATCGGCGGACTCAAGAGGGCGGATTACCACTTCTTCACCACCCCCTCAACATAGGTATCAATTGAAAGGGTATCATAAGTAGAATACCAGAAGCGTACAGTATACTCAATATATGGTTAGATCCATGGCGGTCATCTCAAGAGGGCGGATTACCATTTTTTTCACAACCCCTTCGACATGAGTATCAAACGAAATGGAATGATAAGTATAACACAATAAGCAATATAGTAAACTCAATAAATAGTAAGATCCACCGCGGCCGTCTCAAGAGGACATATTACCATTTTCTTCACCACCCCCTCGACATGGGTATGAAATGAAAGGGTATGATAAGTAGAATACAATAAGCTATGTCGTAAAATCCATACGGGCGGTCTCAAGAGGGCGGATTACCACTTCTTCACCACCCCCTCAACATGGGTATCAATTGAAAGGGTATTATAAGTAGAATACCAGAAGCGATATACTATACTCAATATCTCGTTAGATCCACGGCGATCATCTCAAGGGAGCGGAGTACCATTTTCTTCAGAACCCTCTCGACATGGGTATCAAATGAAGGGGTATCATAAGTAAAAGACAATAAACAATATAGTATATCCTCAATATATCGTTACTAGTGTTATTCGATAAATTTTCACTCGCACTGTTGATGCCAGATGGCATTCGATGATTAGCAAAAAGTGTTCATATAAAAATGGTTAGTCGGTCGTACACTCAAAAGATTCGTAAATCGGAAATAATTTTGGTAGCACCTGTTCTCTTCATACAACTAAAATTATTCGAACTGAATAATAAAAAGTTTATTAAAATTGAGCAATGCGATATCGAAACTGTCACTTCTGCAAAATTGCATAAAGGAGGTTCAAATTATGAAGTGATTAGTGTTATATTCCATACAGAAAAAAGTCATTACATCAGCATGTTGATACAAAAATCGAGCTGGTTATGGATCAATGATTCCATAATGCAGGAAAAATCTTGGCCGAGAAACGCGAAAGGATCTTATGTTTATTTTTTATAGATGCAATTCAGTGTGAATTCAGTGTGGCTCAGTCTGTAGTGTTTCTAATAAAATTTGTTACATTTCGAAGGACAGCTAAAATTCATGCTAGGTATACAACGAACGCGCCAGCCAACTTTTTCGCGGTTGATAATACTTTATTGAGTTTTAAATAAAAATTGGCAGTTGTATAATTCCTTTGAATTCGTTCGTAAATGCACGTGTTTAATTATTTCATGCTATTAACGATTCATCTTGACTAATCCATATCACTTTTTTTTGTGTGTTTTAAACTGTCCCAATAAATAATTTCGCGCCCACGAACTTCTAATTCACATTTTTAATGTTTTTTTGGTGGGATATTGTAATTACTTTACTATTTAATACGTGTAATAATATAATGTAATTTAATACGTGTAGTCAAAAGCCGGGCTTGGTCCGAGGCTGCTTTAGTTCAGCTAGGCCTGTTAGCACCTGTTAGTTAGGCCTGTTTATACATAAACAGCAGAATTTAGTAGCGCTGCTAGTCAAAACATCCTCTTTTCGCCGTAACTGAATCGACGTTATAATTTTAAATGTCGTTCTAACGCGACCAATGTCATATTGTTTGCACCATTCTATGCCTATATCGAATTTAACGAAAAGCGCCCTTTGCATCTAATTTTTAAGCTTTGCAAAACTACATACATAATTTGCTATCAAAAACACAGCCTCAATTAGTCTATAATGCAAAGCCTATACAAATGTAAAAGGTAAAATCAAACGCAACCGCCAGTCAAGTCGAAAATAGAAACTCTGGACGTTCATAAGCTGAGATGGAAAATTCTTTAGAGGATCCTAATTATAGAAATTCAGGAGAGATTGAGTGCAACAGCCTCATTGGAATCTGTATTTTTAGCTGGACCAAGGGACTGCGATCTCAGCAGGTTACGAACTTTTATTTTTGTTGCTTTTTATATTTTTTACGGATGCGCCAGTCTGTGTTATACTTCAACCATTTGTTAAGATGCGGGACTGAAATAGAAAAATTATTAATTAAGCCCTAAACTTCTTGTCATTATCTTGGGCAAAAAAAGGTTATGTAACAGTTTAAAAACAGACAATGCGTAACTTGAACGTTTGAGCTGGGTGTCATATGTCTGCGTCCCTGCTTAGGAGGAATGACTCATCGGCTTTATTGCTAAAAAACAAGGGCATTAGCATAGACATATTTTGGTTATTTATAGGTGCCTATGATGTGGCAAAGAATATGCCTATTAAAAAGCAACGTAGCAAAGTGTGCGTAATCACTGGGCCACACAAATAAATGTTGAAATATTAAGACAAACTGTCGGTATAAAAATAGCGAATTAAAAGAGTTTATCACATTTCGACAATGGCTGCTTGGGTAAAATGAAATTTCGTAAATTTTCTCATTACCCTAAACTGCCAACGATTTTCATAATTTCTCCTTAAGCCAGAAGTAATCATTCCCTTAAAAGTTGTGGAATGGCCAAAAAATCTTTCCTTAGTCCGTTGAATCCTAAATAATGGTTATCCATTGGCAATAAAAGTCCAATAAGGGGAATTTCGGTGTATGCTCAAAACAAAAAAGGTGGCAGTATCCGCAATGGAGCTGCTTAGGAAATAGTCCAGAATGGAATTCCACAAAGCAATATAATCACCTCTTTAGGTGTTTCTATGGAAGTGTAAACAGTTTTTGAAGTGGGGAATTTGTTCCTGTTCTTTTTTAACTGTTCGGTTCTGAGCCTTATATATAAGTGTACAGGTGCGATTCTGCTTATACAGGGAGCATTATAGTTAAGCATGGGGCTATAGCACCTTCCTGTTGGCCACTGTAATGCTTTCCCAGAGAGAACTTTATAACTCCCCCGGGTATAATTTTCACCTGCGAGATGGGAATCGTTTTTATATAACACTTCCTGAAGTGGTTTCGGGTTCCTTTTCTCCTTAAGTTTTTGTTCTCTAGGCTTACTGCAGTGACGATTGCTGAATACGGAAGTATTTTACTACAGTCCTCCTAGTTTGAAAAGAGCATATAGTGTATTTCGGTGCACGGATTACGTTGGGATAAAGTTGTGCTCCTGGGCAACCGAAAGCAACGCTTTGGAAATGTTCACTCTAGGAATATAAGATGAGCATTGTTAGAAAGTGCTGGAAAACCTCCGGATTGAAATATAAACTGCAGACTGGCTCCATTAGGTACCAACAAGGCAGCCAGAGAGGATGTGACTGGCGGTCAACTGAGATTATTATTTTATTTTCAGTTCAGGGGCGTACTGATTGATAGCGGTGAATGCAATTTAAAGTTAACTAATTTTTATGTTTTATGCTTCTACTTGTTTTCTTTTAATGGAATATATCTTAACACGGACTTTACCTTATGGGCTTGCTTTCGCACCGATAATAATTCATTCGTAAAAGTTGTCTTATAACTGCTTTATATTTGAAATTTTTGGATACGCATCAAAGTGCGTTACCGTTAATATTAAAACATAGGTTGCTTCAAATGTTGAGATTTGTTGCAATTTAATGTAAATAGAAATTAGGGTCGAAAGGGCTGCATTCAACAAAAATCAAAACTTTTATTAGGACGAAACAACCTTTTCTCCAGTCTGTATCAGTTTTTCAAAGGTTTAACATATTGCTTTGAATTTAAAGAATTACTTGGCGACGAGCTTTTTATGTGAGTGAAAGTCTAAGCTTAGGTGTCACCCTTTATAATACCAGTACGTTTTCAAAGGCCCGTGAGCCCACAGACTTATCCCAAACGTGGATAGGTGGGTTACGAGGGAGCGTAAAGTGAATTGAGACCTCACGAAGTTCAAAAATGGACCTTGGAAAATACCTCTATCGTATTGAACGCGATTACTCAACGCTGTGCCCGCCATATTTAGGTATCCAGAGTACCGCAAAGCACGTCTTCGTTTATTGGATGAAGTACAATTTAAATGTAGGGGTAGTTTTACCCCTTTAAGGGTTGAAAATAATAAATTTTTGGCTGATAATACCTATTGAACCAAATTCAAGCAAAAAGGAAAAAAATTCAATTTTTTTTTTAGATAACATTGATTTTTATAATTGTAGGGGTAGTTTTATCCCCTTAAGGGTTGAAAATAATTTATTTTTGCTTGACAGTACGCCCACAATAGAGTTTGAAGCAAAAACTAGTGGGATGTTGTGCCTAGAGACTAGCCACTAATTACGCTTTTTCATGGTATTCTTTCTGTTGACTAGATGACAATATATTAAGTGGAGATTGTGAAGATTTACGAAAACAATCCAACAAATACAACACATACAAATACATATATTATTGTTAAAAATTCGGCTTACCGCACCTTTTGTATTAATTTATAATTCAATTTTACTTTTTTTATTTTTAAAGAAAAAATCACGCACTCACTTCACTTTTCTTTAAATGTAGAACATCTACTGAAAAACACAGGCACCTCATAGCATATATGCACGTGCACGCACAAAAGTACCCCCACCTCGCAATGAGACCAACACCAATAATTACCCGCCAAAAATTTAAAAGAACTGATATATTTTAATTGCACCCCATCTATGACAGAGAATAGTGAACACCATCTATGGCAATATTACATTACTCTTCGTTTTATGTACCTATGATTATCAATTTCCATAAAATATACAAAATACATTTCATAATAGAAAATCTGTTGTCATAATTCAGTTGTTTACTTCCTTCGAAACTTTATACATATGTAGCATTGGAATGTACCTTTTTACGTAAGCATGAATAAATATGTTTATTGCCACACTGCACTCCTACAAGTTAGTGTTTGGAGTAATGGGAAGGCGCTAGATCGGGGTGTGAAAGGACCAGGGTTCGATTCTGGATGAATTTGAGTACTTTTTTTTAGCTATGATGATCTTCTTCTTCTTCGAGGGCTCTACAGCCCAATTCGAGCCTTGGCCTCCATCAGCTTCTTCCTCCAGACGTCTCTCTGCTCCGCAGCTTGTCTCCAGTTTCTTGTGTTGAGCAGTTTTGCTGCATCGATCTTAACATTATCTTCCCACCTTAACCGTGGTTTGCCAACTGGTCTTTTGCCATCTGGTAGTAGATACAGGGCTTTTTTTGGTATCCTTGAGTCATCCATTCTTTGGACATGGCCGGCCCAACGTAAACGTAGTAGTTTGGCATGGGTCGAAAGTTTACATTCTTTGTATAAGTCGTACAATTCGTGATTGTAGTGTATTCTCCATGCACTGTCTTCATTGATTGGGCCGTATATCCTTCGGAGAACCTTCCTCTCAAATATATTCAGCTTGTCTGCGGATTTCTGGGAGATACTCCAAGCTTCACATCCATACGTAGCTACTGTACGTATGATGGTTTTGTAGATTCTTATTTTAGTTTTTCTGTGGATGTCTCTAGATTTCATTACTGGCAGTAGTGAGAAGTATGTTCTGTTCGCGGCGTTTATTCTTCTTTGTACGTCTATCGTTTCATCGTTGTCTTCGCTGACTGTTGACCCCAGGTAGTTAAGCTGGTTTACCCGTTCGAAGTTATATTCCCCCCAGGTGGTATTGTGGTTTCTTCTTCTTCTTTCCACCCTTGACTGAATTAGAATCTTACTCTTCTCTGCGTTTATTTGCAGCCCTATATGTTTTGCTCCTTCTTCTAATTCTGTAAATATTTCTCTAAGATATGACAGTGATCTTGCAAGGCAGTTTATATCGTCGGCATATCCTGCCAACTGTTTGGATTTGTTAAACAGGGTTGCGTTCGCATCAATGTTAACCTTGCGAATTACTCCTTCTAGGCAGAGATTAAATAGCATGGGTGCCAGCCCATCGCCCTGCTTTAAGCCTTGCTTGACTGGGACTTTGATTCCGTCAATTCTCCTTGTATTCTGACTCTGTGACTGACGCACATCTTGTATTTTCCATTGTCATTTTTGTTAATTTTATTATCTTCATGGGGATGTTTAGGTCCAGCATTGTTGCATACATTTGCTCCCTGTCGATGCTGTCGTATGGTTGTTTAAAGTCGATGAAAAGTTGATACACGTCAAAGTTGTATTCCCAGCACTTGCGGAGGATTTGCCTTATTGTAAAAAGTTGATCCATTGTTGACCTATTTCTTCTGAATCCAGCTTGGTATTCACTTATTGCAGCTTCTGCGTAAGGTTCCAGTCTGGTCTTAATTATATTGGTCATTATTTTATATACTGTGCTTAAAAGAGATATGCCTCTATAGTTTTCACAGTTGAATCTGTCCCCTTTCTTGTGTATTGGGCAGATAATGCTTTGCTCCCATTCTTCAGGCAACTTTTCATTCCTCCATATGCAGCATAGTAATTCGTGTATAGCTGCTGAGAGCGATTCACCTCCTTGTTTGATCAACTCTGCTGGGATGTTATCAATTCCTGGAGATTTATTGTTTTTTAATGATCGTATGGCACTTTGTACTTCTTCCAGAGTGGGTACATTTGTTTCTCTGGTGTCATCGTTATGTTGTAGACGGGGTTCTGGTACATGTCTGATGCTCTCGTTTGCGTTCAGCAGCTCGCTAAAAAATTCCTTCCATCTTTTCATTACATCTTCGCTGCCTGCGACTATAGTGCCTTCTTTTGTTCTGCATATACCGGAGGAGGGTTTGAAGCCTTTCTTGAAGAAGTTTACTTCCCTGTATGCTTCCCGTGTTTTGTTTTGGGCAAAGTTTTCCTCTGCTCTCAGGATGTGATTGTTGAAAAATTGCCTTTTATTCTTCCTGCAGATGTTTTTTGCGGTTCTTCTTGTTTCCTCTATGATATGATAGCTATGATGATATATTGTAGTAATAAACTAAGCCCGCGTTGATGGTAAAATCTCAAAGCGGCGACTAATTAAAACCTTTGGTACATATTCAATTGTGAGCTATAACTCAATCTATAATAAGCTAAATAAGCCAAATACGTTCTTAACTAAAACTTTTATTTCACGTTGCATTGATTCAATTATTGTCATAATGCTGTATCCTAGTTTGGCCATGGAGATTCATAAGTATTACACAGACCATCGCTATATATAATTAATCTTGAAAAGTTTTTATTAAAGGCTTATATAGGTTATAAGTTGTGAGACTTTGCGTAATCTAAAACTTAACAAAGTATTTAACAAACACTGCAATAAATCATCATATCTTAAAAAAAGGAAATCAAATGTAATCAATAAAATTCTTTGATTCTTCACTCACGTCATGGTATATTTATTTATTCAATATAAACAATAGTTTTTGAGCTGCAAATAAAAACTATGTATATGCCATAATTTTTTTTTTTTTTTTTTTTTTTTTTTCGTTATCATCGGTTTTTGTTCTGGATTCTGGAAGCAAATTTAGAGACGTATTCATGTCAAAAACTTGTTTCATATGAAACAAAATCCCCGAAGGATATTAAAAAAAAAATTATTATGACGAAAAAAAAGCACAGCGAGCCGAAGAATCGAACTCGCAGCCCCACAGAGTCCCCAGACGACGGTACTTATCCCTAGCCTTCGCGCCATGTCTGATACTATGGGTGGTTGACTAATATGTTAATAAATCATTTCAGAAAGAATAAAAAGAAAACAATCTGCCCCCGACCGACCAGGGCTTGAACCTCTGGATTGAGGAGCCAACACGCTACGCACTCTCCCACCGACCTTCTACCAGTTTTGCAACAATAAAGTAATTTGTTCGGTGCCTATGAAACCTATGTTTAGGTTGAACTAATTTTAACAGTTTTTATGCCTAATTTCGAACTCCGTCATCAGAATTTCGAAAAAATTTAACGGGACCACCGTGGGAAACTCCTCCTTTAAATGAACCAAAAAAAGCAAAAAAGTTATTGGATTACAAAGTTATGCATGAACTTCTTCTTCTTCTTTAACGGCTCTACAACCGGGATCCGGTCCTGGCCTCGCGCAACTGTTTATTTATTTATTTATTTATTTATTTACGCCAAACAAGGCATGCTTAAACTATATTACACAGGGAAAGTAACTTATGAATATATACATATATCGCTAAAAGTACATTTGCATTTAACAATTTATCACAGGTATATCTTTATAACTTATGGTACATTAGTTATAGTGTTATGTTATTTCAGGATAATTCGGATGACAGGAAGGATATCAGGTTTTTCTTGAAGGATAATTTGCCCATTCCAGGGGAGAAGCAGGAACTGTGGCCATTGAAAATCATACAACATCTGTTGACGGGCTCGTTCTTTCCATGCTCGGTCCGATGAGAATATTCCCTAAGCATTTTCGTATGCCTATTGTGACGGACATCGTCGTTAACTTTGATCCTGTCTGACAGAAACTGAACATTGATCCTATCGTTCAAGACGTCCAAAGTAAAGCATGATATAAGCAACTTACGCCTATTAAACAGAGGCATGAGATCCAACACTTTGAGCCTGTCCATGTAGGCTATGAAAATCGCGCGAGTCGTATAGATTTCTCAGAGCAAAGAGTAGAAACTTCTTTTGCACTGACTCAAACCTGTTGCTGCTTACCTGGTAAATAGGATTCCAGATCGGGCATGCGTATTCTAAAATCGGGCGGACTAGCGAACAGAAAAGGGTTTTTGTAACTCGAGGGTTGTCAAATTCCTTGGCTCTTCTCTTTATAAAGCCTAGAAGTTTGCTAGCTCTTGCAATAATATTATCGTAGTGCAAATTGAAATTTAATTTATTGTCCAGGACAATACCCAAATCTACAATTTGATCAACGCGGTCTAATACCCTGCCGTTGAGATAATAGTATTGCAACTGTATGTTTTTTTTACGAGAGAAGGTTCGGTGTTCTCTCCACCGGTCCCGATTCTGAGCCGATGTCATCCAGTTTGGCATCCCTAAACTCTGAGCGTCCTGGTCCACGCCATCCTTCCAGCGAAGGTTGGGCCTCCCTCGCTGTCGCACCCCATAGGTCTTACCGCAGAGAACTTTTCGAGCAGGCTCATCTTCACTCATACGAGCTAGATGCCCTGCCCACCGGAGCCTACCGAGCTTCATTTTCTTCACAACATCTATGTCGCGATAGCGCTCGTAGATCTCGTCATTGTAGAGTCTCCGGAATCGTCCTTCCTCACATACGGGGCCAACAATGCTCCGAAGTATTTTCCTCTCAAACACGCCCAAGAGGTTTGAGTGCTTTTTGCTAAGCACCCACGTTTCGGATCCATATGTGAGAACGGGTAAGACCATCGTCTTTATAGTAAAAGTTTAGACGTTATGCTTAGATATTAGGATTTGAAGAGCCTTGACAGACTATGCATGAACAGGACAACAAAATACCTACACGTCGAATTGAGTAACCTCCTCTTTTTTGGAAGTCGGTTAAAAAAGAGTACGCCACCATCACCAAGAATAGAACCCTGGCCCTTTCGCACCCCGATCTAGCGCCTTCCCATTACTCCAAACACTAGCTTGCAGGAGTGTGGCAATAAACATATTTATTCATGCTTACGTAAAAAGGTGAGAGAGAGAGAGAAGAGCGAGAGAAGAGCGAGAGAAGAGTAAGAGAAGAGCGAGAGAAGAGCGAGAGAAGAGCGAGAGAAGAGAGAGAGAGAGAGAGAGAGAGAGAGAGAGAGAGAGAGAGAGAGCCGGCTATGGTCATCATACTGGGAAGCTGGTCGTGTGGATCGAAAGGCTCAAATCCACAACCCAGCTTGTTTCATATATGTATGTATGTATGTAATCGACACGTTTATATTTGTAGTAATACAGATGAGTGATAATTTTAACGGAAAGAAATGTATTATGTCTCCGGAATTTCTATCAGCAAAATGCCATAAAATTAACCTGAAATCATAAATTTTGGCCTTTAAAGTCATAAACATGAGAATCTAAATATATTTGGTTTTCATATGACTGTTTTCATTTCCGTTATTTTCCAAGTAAAATAAGGACAGTAAGTATAAATGCATTCAGTTCGCAACAATGAGCCGACTCTATTTAAGGGTGTGTCATACAGAAAAGTAAATATCAGTAAATTAGAGAAAGTAGATGCTTTCCAGAGCTACCCGAATGTGCTATTTCCAGTATCACCAGCAAAAAACTTTCGCCCAACTCTCCAAAGATCTCTTGTGGACTATAAATTTCAATTGCATGTATGCATGCTCCACAGTTCTTGCATGGAATGATTTTGCTCCTCTTCTCAGCAGAACAAAAGTCACCCTTTAACAAAGTAGCCTGTAATGGTATATGCTAGGTCCATATGACTATAGTTTCTCTGATTTATTTTTTCTCGTCATGGTTTTAAATTTCCGGGTTGAAAATATATACGAACTAAATCCTTTTTTTGCCTTCATAAAATTCCTTTCAAGAGCTTAACTCTTAAATTAAAATACGATTTCGGGTGTCGCGACTACGTTTGTAAAAAATATACATAGTTACATACATACGTTCTTTTGTTCATTACCTGGAAATAAACCCCTTCCCATCGAAAGATATGGTCGTAGTTAAGGAATCTTGCCATCTTCTTGAGGCACCTCTGTTGGATCTTTCTCTTCGGTCCTGACTGATTTTTGAAATAGGTGAGATTTGAATAGTTGCGGAACCCAGTGATTTTTGCGGGCGAACTTATACTTAAGCTAGACTGACAATAATCTCTGCAAATGTAACAGAAATACAAGTACATTCAGTGAATTTCTTCCAACTAAAAAACAATCAACAATAAACACGTTTGAAAGTGAAAGTTTTTAGGAAAGATGTAAAGGTAGGAATCTTCAAATAATATAAAAATTTAAATAAAAAGACTTCAGTCGTCTGTGATCTCTAGAAGTGAACAGTGAGAGTTGAGTTGATAGTCAAGCATTGTTAACTGTATTCAAACCAGTTTGTTCGGTTTTTTATTGATTGTGCATCAGTGATTCACCCGTTGAATAATTTTACTTTTTTTTAAATTTATTTTTCTTCTTTAGGGGCTAAGGATAAGTAACTCCTTAAATTTATTTATACTGAATTCTTATTTTTCTGTTCTTTTTTATTACTTTATTATAAATAAGCTCGTTGCTCATATCTTGGGCATAAGCTCCAACATGGGCCCGGACCCTGGTGGGTCGAATCGCTTCATTTCTTTGGCTGACTCGCATCAGTCGATTCCAAGGAAAAAACGGCCAAAACATGATAATTCCCTCCTGACGACATGACGGTTCCCTCCTGCTACTTTGCGATAACCAGCAGATAGCTGAAAAATTTATCGCAACAAAAGTTTTACCTGGTCCTATACCGGTGATTATAAATTTTCATGAGAAATTAAACCAGACCAGAGGCACCATTTACTGCCGCTCCATAGCTCACCTTTCTCCCAAGGATGAAATTTACGGACTTGTAAAATATAACGTCACAGAGGATTCACATCAGGAAAGATGGGGAAAAAGATAGTCTTCCGGACTCATTTTCCTTACGTTTAATCGCTTTACACTTCCCGAAAAAATTGAAATTGGGTTTGAATTGGTGAAAGTGCGTGAATTTTACCGAATCCCATGCGTTGTCGCAAGTGTCAAAGAATTGGCCACACTTCTGCTCGCTGCACTGGAAATGAATTGTGCTCCACATGCGTCTACCCTCCGCATCAGAGCGATTGCTCCAGAGTTTTCTGCATCAACTGTGACTTGGACTCACACACATCTGCCGCAAATGACTGTCCAAAATATACGGAAGCCAAAGAGGTGCTTAAAATTCAAACCAAATACAAGGGTTCCAGGTACGAGGCTAGAAAGCACTACTTCGAACATCTAAAACTCACATCTACTGATCCCAACATATCGTATTCATCTGCTGCTTCAAGTGCTACTCTTATAGCACCTACAGTACCCAATCCGAAATCCTCCCCCACCCCTCTAACTTCTGCTTCTAATTCCGTTTCACATGAAATGCCTCAAACCTCAGCAACACCTACCTCATCCTTCCTAAACGCAGCTCAATCTTCTCACACAAATCCTAAAAATTCATCTACTACAATTGAAGACATGAATGAACGTCAATTATTGTACCTACTAACAACTTACCCCTTTCCCTCAACAACTGCTCTCACTCACCTACTACTCTCAAGACTCAAACGAATTGCAATTTTACTCCTACCACTTTTTCTAAATTTACTAAACCCGCTCTGCCAATGCAGCACCTAAAGAAGATGCAGATTTACAAAGAAGGGAAGCTGTCTCCTCTCTTTCGGAATCCGATTGCGCTAGCTCTTCCGCAACTTCAATAGCCAAATCACACAAAAAGAAAAAACAACAAATAAAGCGCAAAATTAACCCCAAAGCCTCAATAAAAAATCTACTTGAAATTATTAACTAAATATCCTCGTCCTTCATTTAAGCTTTTCTTTTTCCCTGCTGTTGATTTTACTGTTTTTTCTTTACTTAATGCTTTTCATACCCATGCTTTCGATAAAAAATCTTATATACCTGCAATGGAATATTCGCGGCTTTTATAATAACCTTCCCTATCTGCAGAATTTATTACAACTTTACAAACCGCATATAGTCCTGTTGAAACTAAGAAACTAAGCTGATGTTGGGCGAAGGACCGTCTAACGTTGGCCAGTACATTTGCTACCACTACAATAAGAGTTACCTAAACAGAAAAAGTGGTGTTCCCATACTGGTCCGAAAATCCGTATCCCACATTCACTTACTTCTAGGTACAGACCTTGTGGCGAACTCTGTTCTTATTCACTCTTGTCCCCCTACAACCTTTGCCAATGTATACTTAGAAATTGGTCAAAATGTCGTTCTTACTGACCTCCAAGATCTTTACGATCAACTACCAAACACGTTTATTATTGGTGGTGACTTCAATGCCCACAGCTCTTGCTGGGGCTGCCCTTCCATTGACGCTAGAGGTAGAATGATAGAAGAGCTGATATCTAATAGTCAGCCCATTGTCCTCCTAAACAATGGCGCTTGCACTCATCTATCCACCCACAACACTCTAACATCTATAGACCTTACTTTTAGCTCCTCCAACATATTTCCCTTTCTTAGCTGGACAACTCACAACAGCCTTGAGGGCAGTGACCACTTCCCTGTCATTTTACGATCGAACATTACTCTCGATACAAAACACGTTGACCATTTTCTATTAAAAAAAGCCAAATGGGATCTTTTCTCGACAAAAGTTGCTGACCTATCGTCAGCCTGTCCTATCTCGAAAAATGTTCACCAGGAAGCGGCTAAGCTCTGAAAAATTCTCCGTGGCGCGGCGTCCGCCTCCATCCCTACTAGCCATCCCAAATCCGTATCCCAACCCAACTGGATGACACGCGAAATCCTTTCTCTGATAAGGACTAAAAACAGATCCTGGCAGCTCTGCCGTCGTCATCCTTCCCAGTCTTATTTCCTGAGGTTCCGTCTGGACTCAGCTATTCTAAAACGAATCATCAAAAAAGATAAAAGGGACTCATGGTATTCTTTTGTGAATTCCATAGATGTCCGCACTAATCTTAAGGAAGGTTGGGCAAAGGTACATGCAGTTACGGTTGGTGCATCCACCTGGCTCATATCCAACATTCATTCAGTTGGTGTAAATCTTACCAGTTCCCCTGAAATTGCCGAAGAGTTTGCCATCGTTTGGTCGAGCTACTCAGCAGACAACAACTTCACCACTAAACATAGGCAATGTAAAGAAAATATAGCCTCCGATATGCAGCGTTATCCGGGTGATGCAGCCGTTACACTTAGCCATCCTATTACCTTAAGTGAATTTAAAAATGCTTTAAATTCCTTTAAGGGCTCAACCCCAGGGCTCGATAAGATCTCCTATGAACTAATCAGGAAAACTCCTAATTCATTCTAAATTCGCCTTCTTAACTTATACAACTGTATCCATCTACAAAATTCCTTCCCCCGGGCCTGGAAACTCCTCGGGCTCCTCATTCCCATCGCCAAAGAAGCTTCTACTTCTCTGTGCATCAGTGACTTCCGCCCTATATCCCTGATCTCGTGCGTATCAAAAATATTGGAAACAATTCTTTCAAATAGAATAATCGCTACCCTCTCTACTTCCTTTTCTAAGTCCCAACATGCTTATTCTCCTTCACCTTGTAGATTCTGACGACTGCGATAGTCTTGCTCGACGACAACACACCTCGATCCTTTCGCTAGATCTGACGAAAGCTTACGACAGATTAAGTGCTCCTTTTCTCGCCAACCAGCTCGCAAAATTACGAGTTGATAAGAGCTTCACACTCCTCATCCTCAGCTTCCTCAGCCACAGGACCATTCAAGCTTCCTTTCGCCCATTATGCCGCTTCAGAACGAAACTCCACAAGGTTCTCCGCTTTCATGTGCCCTTTTAAACTTGTACACCATTTCCCTCTGCTCCAGCTTAAGCAAAATTAATAATATCAGATCTTACATTTATGCTGACAACCTTCTCATATTCAGCTCGGGTAGACCTACTTCTGTTTCAAAAAAAAAAAAAAAAAAACTAATCGTAGCACTGAAAACAGCGCTAGCATGGGCCTCTGCCGAAGCAATTTTCTCTCAGGACAAAGCAGAGAGCAGAGGAACTGCATCGTACCCTCCATCTCTGTCAGAGATTATTTCGTTACACCCCTTAACCAATTGAGCATTTTAGGTCTCCTTTTCACGAAAAACCGTAGGTGGAACCTACTTATCAAGACAGTGGTCAACAAAATGGCAAAAATTAACAATCTGGTGAAATGTCTTGCTTCCCGCAAAAACGGACTGTCAATTGACCCTCTCTTGCACATCTGTAAATCTCTTAACCTCACGCCTCAGCGCCTTTTGGATCTATAGTCCGTGTGCGCTTAACTTGGTCGGTTGTGCCTTCAGGCCTTCCTGCCTCTTGTAATAATAATAATAATAAAAAGACTTTTTAATATACCACGTTTTTAAGACGAACTATGTATAAAATAATTTCTCTAAGCCCCATTCAGATTTATAACGCTATACATATTTCTAACATCATGCAGATAGTTCAGAAAATTTGAAATTGTGAAATTGTAATAACTATGAAAATATATGTAATATATATGCGATATTTGTGTGATACTTAAAAAAATTACTATTTAAGCCGCGTCTCCACCAACCGAACATGTTCGCCGAACAGTGTTCAACAGACATTGGTGATGTCCGCCGAACATTGTTCGGTGTTGTAGCGAACATTGATTTGTTCGCCGCTATTGAGCTATTGAAAATGTTCGCCGAACATGTTTGGAAACCAAATGTGGAATGTTTGTCCGTTTTTATGTTCGCGAACACTGTTCGGCGAACATGTTCGGTTGGTGGAAACGCGGCTTTAAAGTTAATAGTTTCTAAAGTAGCTAGACAATCTAATATGAGGAGCTTTCACGCAAAAGTGAACAAATCCAATTATGCCTCGAAATGAGATAAGCATATTTCGGTGTACTTAAAGGTGATTATTAGAACATGGCAGAACTGTTGGATTGAAAATAGAATTCAATCATATATTAAAAAAGCTTCTAAAATTGTAATTTCAATCAAAACATAACAAATCCTATAGCGAATTTTAATGGTGAATGATGCCTGATGATTCAAGCAAAACAGTGCAAATCCTGTTTTCAGTAAATACATATGTAGATTCAGAATCGCTTCTCGGGCAAAAATGAACAAATCCATTTATAGTTATTAAGTATTAATTAATTATTAAACTAGTTGGGATGTGGGTTCGACCCTTTCGGTCCACACGATCAACTTCCCAGTATGATGGATGTTGAATATTATGATTGGATATTTTAATAATAAATGAACAATAGGCAATATAGAATATATGCATAATACCGAGAATTTGTCACAATTGTTTATCAATATTTTCGTTAAAATGTCAAACTAAATTTGCGCACTTACAAGATTAGGATGACGAAAATGTATATAAAATTGATGTGTTAATGTTTTTCGGCACCTCAATGAAGTCGATATAGTTTTTAGTTCGCGCGGTATCGTGCAGGTACAAAAATCACTTAAGTCAATTAAACCAAAAACCCGCTGGACCGAATATTATAAAAATATTTTCAGATTATATTGTCGCTAACACGCTTCGAACGGCACCTCAAGTAAGTCAATATCTTTGGTGGTTCGGGCCATATCGTGCAGGTACAAAAATCACTTACGCCGCTTAAACAAAAAAACGGTTCGACCGAATTTTATGAAAATCTTTTCAGATCATATTTTGGTTAATACTCTTCGAACGGCACGTCAACTAAGTCGATATCTTTTATAGTTCGCGCGATATCGTGCAGGTACAAAAATCACTTAAATCAATTAAACCAAAAACCCGCTGGACCGAATATTATAAAAATCTTTTCAGATAATATTGTCGCTAATACGCTTCGAACGGCACCTCAAGTAAGTCAATATCTTTGGTGGTTCGGGCCATATCGTGCAGGTACAAAAATCACTTACGCCGCTTAAACAAAAAAACGGCTCGACCGAATTTTATGAAAATCTTTTCAGATCATATTTTGGTTAATACTCTTCGAACGGCACGTCAACTAAGTCGATATCTTTTATAGTTCGCGCGATATCGTGCAGGTACAAAAATCACTTAAGTCATTTAAACCAAAAAACCGCTGGACCGAATATTATAAAAATCTTTTCAGATAATATTGTCGCTAATACGCTTCGAACGGCACCTCAAGTAAGTCAATATCTTTTGTAGTTCGGGCGATATCGTGCAGGTACAAAAATCAATTAAGTCGCTCAAACAAAAAAACGGCTGGACCGAATTTCATGAAATTCTTTTCAGATCATATTTCGGTTAATACGCTTCGAACAACACCTCAACGAAGCCGATATCAGTTTTGGTTCGCGCGATATCGTGCAGGAAAAAATGACCACATCCGTACGCACATACACACACACACACACACACACATACTTCCTCCCAATTTTTTGCTTAAAATGCTCCTGGGGCCTTGAAAGATGAAAATACGTTGAAATTTTCGATTTCGATTTTCGGACCGATTACAATAACTTCCTATACTGGGAAGTTAAAAATATTAATTATTTAATTATTTTCGGTTAATTAAGTGGCACCTTCTATATAATAGAACTATTATTTCGATATGCTGCAGAACAATTTGTTGCGATTTTCGCCGAATATGCCAAACAAGAAAGAAAAAAATATTCTGGCGAGAAAATGTTATTCTTTTGCTTGCCTGGTGTGTTGTTCGATGAACATTTTACGCTTTTAACCCTCATCGGTCATAAGTCATCTCTGACGTGACAACAGTAGTTTTCTACAACGGTCGTATGACACGTATGAAGTGACAAGGCGTCAAGAAAGCCTGTCCATTAAATTTGCATACTATTGTGTTTTCAGTTTATCAACAAAACATTTAACTTGTGCAGTGAAATTTAACTTTTTTTTTAATTTTTGTTGTTAAATCGAAATTCAATTGAACAAAAGCGCCGTCTGTTGATTTCTGTAAAGCTGGCCTACAACGGTGCGCGATTTTACGGACAGACACGGACGGAGCACCATGAGAACAATGTCGTCCGTGAAAGCGCAGCCAAGTCTGTAGCGGGCGTAGGGTCTGGCGCGAGTCGGAAATTCGGCTTCTCCCGGTGCGCGATTTTGCGGATTTCCACGCACGACCGACGTCCACGGACGACCTCGAACCGCACCTGGTCTGGGGCCGTATTTGGTTTCTCGAGTCGACATTGTCGTCTGTCGATAAATAAAAATTGGCATTTGGCGACACGATATCGTCTCTTTACGTGCCGATAAAGACGTTTGACAATTATTAAAAAGCTCAATTTATGCATGCAATAAACTTTTAACAATTTCTATTTTAATTAAATATTATGTGATTTGTTGCCTTGGAGTAATACCACCCAATTTGATGGTTTTGTATGGCTGCGCTTAGCTGTCGATTTGGTCATGAAACCAAATATGAAACTTAAAGAAAATCAAGAAGTTTTTTTTGTCGAGTCGATCTATCGGCTCGAGAAACCAAATACGGCCCCTGGTCTTTGGATTGTATAGTCGAAATCCTTTCGCTTGCTCTCTGTATACCATGAATATCCCTCGTTAGATTTTTCAGCCAATTTATTGCGTTCCACTTTTGCTAATTAACGCAATGGCCTTGCAACCAAACAGACCCAGATATGACAGATTCGGCTTTGTATTTGACCAACGTTCTTCTGGTGTTATGCTCTTCTTGCTACGGCATGGATTCGGTTAATCGAATACACCGCTGTCAATGCTGCCTCTGCCCAAAAATTTTGACCCAAGCCGCTGTCTATGAGGATGCATCGCACCTTTTCCATAATGGTACGATTCATCCTTTTTGCTACTCCATTTTGTTCTGGTGTGTGTGCTACTGTCCTCTGATTTTGAATGAAGATAAAAGACATGTTATTTCTAGACTTTGATTTTGACATGCTCGTCCGTGTTTAGAGCTTGTGCGGTGCGGTCCGAGGTCGTTCGTGGACGTCTGCCGTGCGCGGTAATCCGCAAAATCGCGCACTGTTGGGGGCCAGCTTAAGATTCCTATAGAACTTAGGCTTAGGTCTTCCGTAGCCGCGAGCGACCCAGAATTGACCTGGTATAAGATCCCTTTTTCCAGAAGCACGAACATCTTGCCTGATATAAGAAATGCAGGAGAGGCTGATGAGTGATGAGCATGAATGTTGTTGTGGTTATATGGCATACTCAGAACTTATTGAGAATGCTTTTCGGAATGGCATGGTCCATGTTACTGTTAGCCAAGCTAAAGAGCATTCTGAAAGTATTCCGCTTTCAGAAGCAAAACTTTGTTTGGTTGAGAATGGTTTTCAGAAAAAATGCCATACAACACCTCACTGGAAAGTGATGTTATAATCATTAAAATTGAAGTTGATATTGGTAATAAATAACCTTAATTTACAGTTCTTGTTATTGTTAAAATGTATTTTTGTTGATTGGTTATTTCATTAGAAAAATTATCAATTTTCACAAATTACATTTTCTCCATTAGAGGTAAACAATTTGAAAAGACAGGAAAATTTCATTCTTGGAACCACCATATAACTTTTAGGTGTCTTGATCAAGAGCTACAATTTGAGATATGGCCCAAGACTGTAGCAACGGTACTTTCGGAGATGAAAGAAGGTCACAGACGGACAGACAGACGGACAGAGCCTCTTTATAAGCTTTCTTTTTTAAAGCTAAAACACTCTCAGTAAACTTTTGAACGAAATTTTTTGAGCTCCTGCGTCATTGTTGTTATTAGGACAAGAATTCGAACACGAGATAGAGCTGTACATCTTGACGTTAAACCGCAGTGGAATTCTATTGCAGCAATGATTGATTATTTATGGTGTTAAACATGATAGACATTGGACTTTTCGGCTTTAAGGCAATGGAGCGAATCTTAATCGTGAGAACATAGCGAGCGATGAAAATACCTTACAGTTTATGTTCAAGAGCTTTCTGACACTAACTGCGATATTAGTAATAAGCTCATGAAAAATTGAACAATTCAGGTGCATGACCAAATGAACGAGAATGTCATCAAATTATTGCGAAGCCTGAGGGTTCCCAGTCACCCCATCAAAACCACAATAACTTTTGCAGGCACCCTAGTCTCGTCTTTTTCGTATCATCGGTGCGTGGTAGACGATGCAGTTTCACGGCGACCGAATACTGATGAAAACGAAAATTTGTCGCCACAATATGAATTAGACATGCTGCCTCAAAAAAGTAAATCGTTAGTAGGTTTCGGAGGATCAGAATTCGAGTGGCTCAAGTCGCACACTTCTCAAAAATACTGCTTATCGCACAGAACATCTGCCTTAATTATATAATGCAATTGTTTGTATTAAACCATCATCGATTTGTGTTTTGAAATACTATTACAAGAAGTAAAAAAGTTTAATAAAATATTGGGGCCTATTATGTCGCTAAAATTGAAAATATAACTGTACATCGCGTGAGATTTACAATAACCTTCAATTTTTTGCTTTGTTAATTTCAAATTCTAACAAAATTTTTTGATGAAAAATGCGTCATTCTTTTAATTAACTTTTTCATTAAAATTGAAATTTCACGCTTTCTTTAAAATATTTTTTATTTTTTACTTTTCAGTACATTTTTTAGTTAATGAAAAGAATTTTTTAAAAAAAATTTTTAACCATTTATTTTATTTTCTACTTTTAGCTTTTTCAAAAAAAAAAAGCTTATACAGAGGCTCTGTCCGTCTGTCCGTCTGTCCGCCTGAAGCCTACTTTCATCTCTGAAAGTACTGCAGCTACAGACTTGCGAAATATCTCAAAATGTAGCTCTTGGTCAAAAGACCAAAAACTGAGAAAATGGTCTGGAAATTTCAACCAGAAGTATATTTAAACAACAAAAAAGAGCCTTTAAAGAAAATATTGTGACTAATTTTTGTGTTCTAAGGCTTATAACTTCTTAATTATTCATTTTACCACAAAATTTGTCCTTGCAAATTTCCGGTAAGATGTGCCGTTTCGGAGATATAGTGGAAAAACCATTTGCATACGTTTTCCAAGATGGCGGCCAAATGGGGGGGGGGGGGTTAGAATCCCGAAAACTCAAACTTAAGCTCACCCTGACCCCCCCCCCTACACATCCCAAAAATAAAACCTTGTCCTGCATTTTTGCAATGTTAAAGTACCATTTCCATGGACTATAAAGGGCTAGGGAAAGTCCCTCGTCTGTGGGGCTGCGAGATCGATCCTTCGGCTCGCGGTGTTTTTTTTTTTCGTCATAATAATTTTTTTAATTTCCTTCGGGGATTTTGTTTCATATGAAACAAGTTTTTGACATGAATACGTCTCTAAATTTGCTTCCAGAACAAAAACCGATGATAACGAAATTATGGCATATAGTTTTTATTTGCTGCTCAAAAACTATTGTTTATATTGAATAAAGAAATATACCATGACGTGGGTGAAGAATCAAAGCATTTTAGTGTTTACATTTGATTTCCTTTTTTTAAGCTATGATGATTATATTGTAGTGTTTGTTAAATACTTTGTTAAGTTTTAGATTCAGTCTCACAACTTATAACCTACATAAGCCTTTAACAAAAACTTTTCAAGATTAATTATATATAGCGTTTGTCAGTGTGATACTTATGAATCTCCATGGCCAAACTAGGGTGCGGTAAGCCGAATTTTTAACAATAAGACATGGGGCCTCGGTAGTCTAGGGGTAAGGCGCCTGACTACTATCCCAAGAGGTCCCGGGTTCGAATCCCGGTGGTGCCACGGTCCTAGCCTTTCCCAATTTCCCGCCTACATAACTTTCCTTCTTTCTTCTTCCCTCTTTACATTTCTGATTCCTCCTGTCATAGCCTTCACTAGTTCTCTTCCACGCTCCACCAAGCGCATGCCATCGGTTGGTTGAAGAGATTCAACTCGTTTCAGGAGGCATAACACTCCAGCGAGTTGTTCTCGATGCCCCGATGTCAGAGTCGCGAAATGGTTGAGAGTTGGTGGAATAAAAATATCGCAGTCAGGTTGTGACAGTTCCTTCCTCTCTTCTTTCTCTCTCTCTTCTCTCTATCTTCCGGCTAGAGCTGCTGTTCGACGGTGTATATGGAAAAAAATAGATTGTCGACAGTACAAAGGGACTTTCCCTAAGCCTCCAGTCTGCCACATAAAAAAAAAATGTATGTTTAAGTAAAATAATACACCTAATTCTGTTGTGCAAAGTGCATCACATTAGATTTTCCTCCAATCCAAAGAAAAATGTTTAGATTCGTTTTCTACAGTGTTTACATGTGTGATGTTCTCTTCTTTTTTTTTCAATTTGGCACATTCGAATTATTGGCCTCGATTCCCAGATCCGGCGGGTTGCAAGTGAGTGCGGATCAATCTCCACTTAATATATTGTCATCCAATCTGAAGTGTTATTCAACAGAAAGAATACCATGAAAAAGCGTAATTAGTGGCTAGTCTCTAGGCACAACATCCCACTAGTTTAGTTTATTATATGTATTCCGCCATTTTATGATGGCAATTCTATTAGATTTAAAATTACGCCACACAGTTTACTGTATTCATTTGATACCCATGTCGTGGGCTCGGTGGAACATAATTGCAAAAACGGCCGCCATCTCGGAACCGTCTTCTTGATTTTTTTACAAAAAGGTCAGATTGCATTTAGTACTTATACATGATGAGTTGAACTCAAGTTGAACCCAAGTCTAACTACATGTAAACGGGAGTCGAGTTGGGTTAAGGTTGACTGAACTCGACTCAGCTCTGCTACCTGGGTTTAGTTGAAATTATGCATACGGACATGAGTTCAGTATTTGAGTAGTTGAATTTAGTTGACAGCAGCATCTCTGTGTTTGTTTGTGATTTTTTGTAACGTGTATTGCTTCTTTATTATCAACTCACCCTTAACTCAACTATTCATCTCATCATTCATACACATTAACCACCCGAACTACGAGTGTGTGCAAAATTGGAAGTTGATCGGTTATATTTTCTACTTTTTAGTCTATTATAAGCTTTCCGCAATTTAGTGTTGGCCGCCATTTTGAATTTGGAATGACGCCACATAGCTTATTGTGTTCTACCTGTCATATCCTTTCATTTGATACCCATGTCAGAGGGCCGCGGACCACAATTTCAAAAATCGGGCGCCATTTTGGAACCGCCATCTTGATATTTTTACAAAATGGCCAGATTGCATTGTCATCCAAACTAAACGTGTATGCAAAATTTCAGCTCTATCCGAAACCGGGAAGTGGGTTAAATTTAACTTCCAAGATTTTACGACACACAGTGTAAGTTAAATCTAAACTGTATGAGTGAATTCTCATATTTCATAAATCATATCAATTAATACTGCGATATTAAAACCATGATATCCTAAAATACAACGATATTGTAAATATTGAGTATGAGTTTTTTTTAATATCATCCAAATAAATCTTAATTCTAACAAAACGTCATGATATTTTAGAATATAAGTTTTTTCTTAAATTCCATACTGTTGAAATTAACATCATGAATTGGAATTCGCGAAACGTGGGCGAACCTGTAACAAAACGGTACTGATATAAAAAAACAGTATGAGTACGTATGAAAAAAATAGTACGTAATCGTAAAACATAGTTTAAGAAAAACTGAACTTTCAATCAAAAAATTGAACATCTTAGAAAACTTCATAATGATAAACGGCATGAGTTGATAGCAACAAAATAAAAACGCTAAAGGAGTGTATGATTTTGTATTAAAATTATTACATTCGAAAATGCTTTGTGATAAGAATGAAAATCGAAATTTCCGTAACACCAGATATCTGGAACAAGAATCAATTCAAACAATGTATATAACAAAAATGTATCAATTCTTTAACAGAATTTGTAAACAAACCTTTTAAAGAAAACTCATACCGGTCCCATTTCATACATTTAACAAACTCATAAAATTAATAATCGAGGACTACTCTGAAATTGTACATAGTAATTCGACTCTATCTCGAAATACTATCTCAACATAGTGCCGATAGTAAACCGCGGTGAAAATAGCAGTACAAAAACTGCTATTCCGCAAATGACACCAAAATTATTGTAATGGTAAAAATATTTGTTTTCTAATAAGTTCAAATTCCAGAAATGTTATAATAATCGATACATATTTGTATGGGCTCTAGTCGGAAGCCGAGTTGCTTAAATGTGCAGTAGATGTCGATGGTATTCAGATTTCTGGACGGAAAAATCGCCCATCCAATTATCATGACTTCCCTTCTATATAACCTACAAAACCTCTAAACTAAAATCGAATAAAAGTACACACGAAAATGTCTGAGAGATGAAATTCGACCTTATGTTTAATCGTCACTTACTAAAAAACAAATGATCATGTCATCACGCAAGTAGCGTGTTATCTTATTTGAATCAAACTAACTCTCCCAAACGAAAAAACCCTGGTAGCCAGCTTTATGTAAAATTTACACAAATTTCATGTAAAATGCTTTTACATCAAGATTTACACAAAATTTACATGCACCTAACTCTGCATAGTTCTAGAAGATTTAGATAAATACTAAACGAGGAAAAAAATCGAAAAAAAAAATTAAGTTCAAAAAACCTCAGGATTGTATTTTTTGTTCATTTTTAAATTGAAATAAAAATTTCTAAAAAAAACTTTGTAAAATAAGTATATTATGCACCGAGGGCGCCACTGCGCCGAGTGCTATATGGTATTTTTTGACACATGACAGCGGAACAAAAAGTGGAACTAAACATTTCAGAGTGCTGTATGCCGCTGTCAAATGTCGAAAATAATGTATGTAAATCTTCCTGGACAATGCGTAGTTAGGTGCATGTAAATTTTGTGTAAATCTTTTTGTAAAGTTCGGCTACTAGGAAAATTATGTATTTGTTCGAACCGAAAAAGATTTTAAAAGACTACGTAATTATAACACGAAATAACAATTCATCAACAAAAAGGTAAATTCATTGAACATGAAAACCCTTTCTCTTATTAAAATCCGTGTCCTTCTTATTAAAATCGTTGAATGATATGAACATGGCAGCATAAGATTTCTTTACGCATTATACGATTCTTTATTGGTCGAGTTTGAACGGAATAGAAAACAGCAAATTCACTTGGTAACGTTTTATTAAATCAAGGGAATGGAACAGTGTTTCCTTCCCTACAAATCAGGGATAATTTAGACATTGCTCATGCACGTGAGATGGAATCTGCAATCAATATGCACATCGTAAAGATAGTAATAGAGAAAATACGTTGTTATTCGTTGTTAAATGTATGAAATGGGGCCGGTATGAGTTTTCTTTAAAAGGTTTGTTTACAAATTCTGTTAAAGAATTGATACATTTTTGTTATATACATTGTTTGAATTGATTCTTGTTCCAGATATCTGGTGTTACGGAAATTTCGATTTTCATTCTTATCACAAAGCATTTTCGAATGTAATAATTTTAATACAAAATCATACACTCCTTTAGCGTTTTTATTTTGTTGCTATCAACTCATGCCGTTTATCATTATGAAGTTTTCTAAGATGTTCAATTTTTTGATTGAAAGTTCAGTTTTTCTTAAACTATGTTTTACGATTACGTACTATTTTTTTCATACGTACTCATACTGTTTTTTTATATCAGTACCGTTTTGTTACAGGTTCGCCCACGTTTCGCGAATTCCAATTCATGATGTTAATTTCAACAGTATGGAATTTAAGAAAAAACTTATATTCTAAGATATCATGACGTTTTGTTAGAATTAAGATTTATTTGGATGATATTAAAAAAAACTCATACTCAATATTTACAATATCGTTGTATTTTAGGATATCATGGTTTTAATATCGCAGTATTAATTGATATGATTTATGAAATATGAGAATTCACTCATACAGTTTAGATATCATGTCGTGTTGTTAAATTCAAACTTTAAATATTTATGAAGTTTTCTAAGATGTTCAATTTTTTGATTGAAAGTTCAGTTTTTCTTAAACTATGTTTTACGATTACGTACTATTTTTTTCATACGTACTCATACTGTTTTTTTATATCAGTACCGTTTTGTTACAGGTTCGCCCACGTTTCGCGAATTCCAATTCATGATGTTAATTTCAACAGTATGGAATTTAAGAAAAAACTTATATTCTAAGATATCATGACGTTTTGTTAGAATTAAGATTTATTTGGATGATATTAAAAAAAACTCATACTCAATATTTACAATATCGTTGTATTTTAGGATATCATGGTTTTAATATCGCAGTATTAATTGATATGATTTATGAAATATGAGAATTCACTCATACAGTTTAGATATCATGTCGTGTTGTTAAATTCAAACTTTAAATATTTACAATTTCAATGGTTTTATAATTGCAATATTAATTGTTATGATTTATGAAATATGATATGATTTGCCCTTTTTAGGCGCTATGTTTTAAAGACAACTCATACTGTTTTTGATTTTAAATTTACTCATACAATGTTGATATCATGACGTTTTGTTAGAATTAAGATTTATTTGGATGATATTAAAAAAAACTCATACTCAATATTTACAATATCGTTTTATATTTACTTGTTCCCTCGTTAAATGATGTAAATTTAAAGAATCGTAAATGTGCAAGGTATTACCACTAAAATATGTACATATCCAATGAGAGTCACCGTGTAATATTTGTACATGTTCTAAGTTGTCCCGTACAGGTTTGACTCTGTCAAGATTTTGGAGACATGCAGGTTCGTAAGGCAGAAATCTGGTTAAATTTTGTACTAGTGCAGTAAAACATAGCCTTTGATCAGTTCCAATCCATGCATTATTAAGAATCGGTGTTTCCACATTGTATGTCAATTCTTGTAACTGTATTTTTGGCATACCCTGCCATGTTAGTGGACGACGATATCTCCTTGAAACTGCAGGAATGTTAGTTGTTTCATTTGATACATTATAGTTGTCATCAACAGATTTCTCTGCGACCGATTTTGGTTTATCAATTTCAGGTTTTTGTACAATTTCTTCTACTGCTTTTGCAGTTTGTTTTTTCTTAGAATCAATCATAATTGATTCATTACAAAATTTCGTTGTATATGCAGTCAACACTCGTCGTTCATTTTGATTTTTCTTGAACTTTTTATTAAAAGAAAGTCTAACTCGTTTTTCAATTGCTTGATTTCGCCTATACAAAGCTACCCCGAGCGGTAATACTTGACGAATTTGGAACCTAGGATCTTGAGGGAAATGGTCAATCGTAAAAGTCTCGAACATTGTAGCTAAATGGCTTCGCATAGCATCAAGATTGTATCGGATTTCATTCGGTTTCGTTCCAAACAACAATGACACTGCAAACGCAATAGCATAAACTCCACAATCAATGAAATTAGGTTGTTTTTGAACTGTTGGAAATATAACTCTAGATAAATCATGATCGGGAAAAAGCTTATGCAAAAACAATGACAACTCATCAGTCAATATTCCGATGTTCAAAGAATCATAAATGTATATGTTTGTTGTGTCGTAATAACAACAGACAAAATGTCCTGGCAGATAAATTAATTGCATATAATCAGAGTCTTTACGCACGGGAGTAATAGAATCAGTATCGTTCCAATCAAGATATTGAAACTTTTTTTTAGTAACCTTTTCAACCAAACAGTTAAACGCAACAAGATGTATTATTTCCAATTGTTCACCTTTTTTGATTATATCCAAGTCAAGTTTAGTCAGAATCCCATCATACTTACAATTATCTAAACTCATTTTTACAATTTGTAAGAAAAAAAAAAAACACCTTTTTAGTCCTCCAAAAAATGAAGAAATCAATACAAAACTTTTTTCGTTTTGGAATTACTATTTCTACTCAGACAAGATTTCTCTTGGAGCAGAATACAAGTATCTATGATACTTGGAGCAACACAATGCTCTAATGTTTATAAACTTAACCCTAAATTTCGAGAACAGAGCTGTTACTCTATTCTCCAAAATTTGTTTTGATTCTGCAATATTAAATTAAACGTTGAAATTTTATGCCGACCGTTTAATATTTATTATTCAAAACAAATTCTTACACTGATAATTATATAAGAAGCAACAATCACTAAAAAACAGCACTGTGTAAAAACCCGCTACGCGAAAACGAATAATAACGAATAAATTCGAGAATGACAAAATGTATTTTAAACGTTTCAATTGAACAGTCGGTAAAACAGAAATTGTCAACCCAACATTTGTAATGTTCAGGAAAGAAAAGCGCGGTCGAATGAAACCGAAATATGAAGATGGCGTTTGATCAACGACGAATAGCTACTTAGATTAAGCCTAGTATGGAGTTCAAACGGAATTCCGTTCCCCATATAAAATACACGTAAAAAGATGCACGAAATTACGTTCACCCGATTTTTCCGTGTACTTGTTTTGGGAGCACGGACTTCGAAGAGAATTCTGTACTTGTGAAACTTTCTAACAGATGGCTCTGCAAGGGAAATTGGAGACTTTTTTCCGTTCACGTTGGACGGAATAAATAGCTAGACAATTATTTCGTTGTTGTGCTGTTGGTAATTTTGACAGAACGACAGCAAATCACCTTTTGCCGTTCTGATTTTTGAAATTTATTCCTTTTTTTTTAATTCTGACTTTCATTAAATTCATAATAATAATTGCGGTTCAAAGAATGTAATTACTCTTATTGAATGTTTTTTATTTTTTGTTTGCAACCACCGCAGACGTACCCCTTAATAAATACATAAGAGTCAACTTTATACTTTTTCTCCACAATATTTTCTACACGATTTTTTCCGTGTAGAATTAAATTGCAAAAATGCTAAACGGAATTCCGTTTGAACTCCATAATAGGCTTTAAGCCTACATAGTATGGAGTTCGAACGGAATTCCGTTCAGCATTTTTGCAATTTAATTCTACACGGATTTTCCACATAGTGGAGAAAAAGTAAACAGCTGACTCTTGTGTACATATTTATTAATAATTAGTGGGGCGTATGCGGTGGTTGCAGAGTCAGAAGAAAATAACATAAAATAAAAAGCATTCAAAATGAAATATTTCATTTATTTAAACCGCAATTATTATTCAGAGTCAGAATCACAAAAAAAAAACAGACAATTTAAAAAAATAAACTACAATAAACTACAAAAATCACCAAGGCAACAGCTATTTTTCTGTCGTTCTGTCAAAATTACCCAAAGTGCAACACGGAGTAATTGTCTAGCTATTTATTCCGTTCCAACGTGAACGGAAAAAAGTCTCCAATTTCCCTTGCAGAGCCATCTATTAGAAATTTGCAAGTGATATATTACCAAGAGAATTCCGTTTGAAGTCCGTACACATAAAACAAAAAGTACACGGAAAAATCGGGTGAACGGAATTCCGTGCATCTTTTTACGTGTATTTTATATATTATATATATGGGGAACGGAATTCCGTTCGAACTCCATACTAGGCTAGGAAGTAAACATGCGGACATACTGCAGCGCCATCTTGTTGGTTATATTAAAACTTTGAGTTTTCTACATTACCGACATAGCTATTCATATTTTAATTTTTGACATAATTAATTATTATTATGATTCTTTCTGATAATGTTTATTTTTATTTTATTTTTTTTTTATTTTCTATACACTTTTTACTTGTTTTTACTGCTTTTATTGTACTTTTTTCATATTAAAGATTGTTTTCGGTGTCAAGTGCTGCCCTCTCGTAGCACTGCCAGTAAACCGACCCGACAAGAAAAAAGTGACAAAATTGAGATCCAGCATTTAAAAAATGCATAAAAATCATACAAAAAACTTTATCCAAAATGTGAAAATGATTAAAACATAAAAGAAAATAATTATTAAAACTAAATTTGTTGAAAAAGAACCTCGACGATTATTATTTTCAACACTTCTGGTACTCGTGTGTGTGGAGGGGCTAATAGAATCGGTAAACATAAGTTCGTTAGTCATCATCATTTTTCATTTTATTTTTTTTTATTTAAATTAACATAATCATTATAAAAACTCATACGGAAGTTCTAACGAACTTCTGGATATTATATATATGGGGAACGGAATTCCGTTCGAACTCCATACTAGGCTAGGAAGTAAACATGCGGACATACTGCAGCGCCATCTTGTTGGTTATATTAAAACTTTGAGTTTTCTACATTACCGACATAGCTATTCATATTTTAATTTTTGACATAATTAATTATTATTATGATTCTTTCTGATAATGTTTATTTTTATTTTATTTTTTTTTTTATTTTCTATACACTTTTTACTTGTTTTTACTGCTTTTATTGTACTTTTTTCATATTAAAGATTGTTTTCGGTGTCAAGTGCTGCCCTCTCGTAGCACTGCCAGTAAACCGACCCGACAAGAAAAAAGTGACAAAATTGAGATCCAGCATTTAAAAAATGCATAAAAATCATACAAAAAACTTTATTCAAAATGTGAAAATGATTAAAACATAAAAGAAAAGAAACTGTATGAGTGAATTCTCATATTTCATAAATCATATCAATTAATACTGCGATATTAAAACCATGATATCCTAAAATACAACGATATTGTAAATATTGAGTATGAGTTTTTTTTAATATCATCCTAATAAATCTTAATTCTAACAAAACGTCATGATATCTTAGAATATAAGTTTTTTCTTAAATTCCATACTGTTGAAATTAACATCATGAATTGGAATTCGCGAAACGTGGGCGAACCTGTAACAAAACGGTACTGATATAAAAAAACAGTATGAGTACGTATGAAAAAAATAGTACGTAATCGTAAAACATAGTTTAAGAAAAACTGAACTTTCAATCAAAAAACTTGAACATCTTAGAAAACTTCATAATGATAAACGGCATGAGTTGATAGTAACAAAATAAAAACGCTAAAGGAGTGTATGATTTTGTATTAAAATTATTACATTCGAAAATGCTTTGTGATAGGAATGAAAATCGAAATTTCCGTAACACCAGATATCTGGAACAAGAATCAATTCAAACAATGTATATAACAAAAATGTATCAATTCTTTAACAGAATTTGTAAACAAAACTTTTAAAGAAAACTCATACCGGTCCCATTTCATACATTCAACAAATACATTCAACAAACTCATAAAACTAATAATCGAGGACTACTCTGAAATTGTACATAGTAATTCGACTCTATCTCGAAATACTATGTTAACATAGTGCCGATAGTAAACCGCGGTGAAAATAGCAGTACAAAAACTGCTATTCCGCAAATGACACCAAAATTATTGTAATGGTAAAAATATTTGTTTTCTAATAAGTTCAAATTCCAGAAATGTTATAATAATCGATACATATTTGTATGGGCTCTAGTCGGAAGCCGAGTTGCTTAAATGTGCAGTAGATGTCGATGGTATTCAGATTTCTGGACGGAAAAATCGCCCATCCAATTATCATGACTTCTCTAAACTAAAATCGAGTAAAAGTACACACGAAAATGTCTGACAGATGAAATTCGACCTTATGTTTAATCGTCAGTTACTAAAAAACAAATGATCATGTCATCACGCAAGTAGCGTGTTATCTTATTTGAATCAAACTAACTCTCCCAAACGAAAAAACCCTGGTAGCCAGCTTTATGTAAAATTTACACAAATTTCATGTAAAATGCTTTTACATCAAGATTTACACAAAATTTACATGCACCTAACTCTGCATAGTTCTAGAAGATTTAGATAAATACTAAACGAGAAAAAACTCGAAAAAAAAAATTAAGTTCGAAAAACCTCAGGATTGTATTTTTTATTCATTTTTAAATTGAAATAAAAATTTCTAAAAAAAACTTTGTAAAATAAGTATATTATGCACCGAGGGCGCCACTGCGCCGAGTGCTATATGGTATTTTTTGACACTTAACAGCGGAACAAAAAGTGGAACTAAACATTTCAGAGTGCTGTATGCCGCTGTCAAATGTCGAAAATAATGTGTCTAACTGCGTAGTTAGGTGCATGTAAATTTTGTGTAAATCTTTTTGTAAAGTTCAGCATAAGCAGCATAAGATTTCTTTACGCATTATACGATTCTTTATTGGTCGAGTTTGAACGGAATAGAAAACAGCAAATTCACTTGGTAACGTTTTATTAAATCAAGGGAATGGAACAGTGTTTCCTTCCCTACAAATCAGGGATAATTTAGACGTTGCTCATGCACGTGAGATGGAATCTCACGTTCTCACAAATCAATATGCACGTCGTAAAGATAGTAATAGAGAAAATACGTTGTTATTCGTTGTTAAATGTATGAAATGGGCCGGTATGAGTTTTCTTTAAAAGTTTTGTTTACAAATTCTGTTAAAGAATTGATACATTTTTGTTATATACATTGTTTGAATTGATTCTTGTTCCAGATATCTGGTGTTACGGAAATTTCGATTTTCATTCCTATCACAAAGCATTTTCGAATGTAATAATTTTAATACAAAATCATACACTCCTTTAGCGTTTTTATTTTGTTACTATCAACTCATGCCGTTTATCATTATGAAGTTTTCTAAGATGTTCAAGTTTTTTGATTGAAAGTTCAGTTTTTCTTAAACTATGTTTTACGATTACGTACTATTTTTTTCATACGTACTCATACTGTTTTTTTATATCAGTACCGTTTTGTTACAGGTTCGCCCACGTTTCGCGAATTCCAATTCATGATGTTAATTTCAACAGTATGGAATTTAAGAAAAAACTTATATTCTAAGATATCATGACGTTTTGTTAGAATTAAGATTTATTAGGATGATATTAAAAAAAACTCATACTCAATATTTACAATATCGTTGTATTTTAGGATATCATGGTTTTAATATCGCAGTATTAATTGATATGATTTATGAAATATGAGAATTCACTCATACAGTTTCGATTATATTTACTTGTTCACTCGTTAAATGATGTAAATTTAAAGAATCGTAAATGTGCAAGGTATTACCACTAAAATATGTACATATCCAATGAGAGTCACCGTGTAATATTTGTACATGTTCTAAGTTGTCCGGTACAGGTTTGATTCTGTCAAGATTTTGGAGACATGCAGGTTCGTAAGGCAGAAATCTGGTTAAATTTTGTACTAGTGCAGTAAAACATAGCATTTGATCAGTTCCAATCCATGCATTATTAAGAATCGGTGTTTCCACATTGTATGTCAATTCTTGTAACTGTATTTTTGGCATACCCTGCCATGTTAGTGGACGACGATATCTCCTTGAAACTGCAGGAATGTTAGTTGTTTCATTTGATACATTATAGTTGTCATCAACAGATTTCTCTGCGACCGATTTTGGTTTATCAATTTCAGGTTTTTGTACAATTTCTTCTACTGCTTTTGCAGTTTGTTTTTTCTTAGAATCAATCATAATTGATTCATTACAAAATTTCGTTGTATATGGAGTCAACACTCGTCGTTCATTTTGATTTTTCTTGAACTTTTTATTAAAAGAAAGTCTAACTCGTTTTTCAATTGCTTGATTTCGCCTATACAAAGCTACCCCGAGCGGTAATACTTGACGAATTTGGAACCTAGGATCTTGAGGGAAATGGTCAATCGTAAAAGTCTCGAACATTGTAGCTAAATGATTTCGCATAGCATCATGATTGTATCGGATTTCATTCGGTTTCATTCCAAACAACAATGACACTGCAAACGCAATAGCATAAACTCCACAATCAATGAAATTAGGTTGTTTTTGAACTGTTGGAAATATAACTCTAGATAAATCATGATCGGGAAAAAGCTTATGCAAAAACAATGACAACTCATCAGTCAATATTCCGATGTTCAAAGAATCATAAATGTATATGTTTGTTGTGTCGTAATAACAACAGACAAAATGTCCTGGCAGATAAATTAATTGCATATAATCAGAGTCTTTACGCACGGGAGTAATAGAATCAGTATCGTTCCAATCAAGATATTGAAACTTTTTTTCAGTAACCTTTTCAACCAAACAGTTAAACGCAACAAGATGTATTATTTCCAATTGTTCACCTTTTTTGATTATATCCAAGTCAAGTTTAGTCAGAATCCCATCATACTTACAATTATCTAAACTCATTTTTACAATTTGTAAGAAAAAAAAAAAAACAAAAAACCTTTTTAGTCCTCCAAAAAATGAAGAAATCAATACAAAACTTTTTTCGTTTTGGAATTACTATTTCTACTCAGACAAGATTTCTCTTGGAGCAGAATACAAGTATCTATGATACTTGGAGCAACACAATGCTCTAATGTTTATAAACTTAACCCTAAATTTCGAGAACAGAGCTATTACTCTATTCTCCAAAATTTGTTTTGATTCTGCAATATTAAATTAAACGTTGAAATTTTATGCCGACCGTTTAATATTTATTATTCAAAACAAATTCTTACACTGATAATTATATAAGAAGCAACAATCACTAAAAAACAGCACTGTGTAAAAACCCGCTACGCGAAAACGAATAATAACGAATAAATTCGAGAATGACAAAATGTATTTTAAACGTTTCAATTGAACAGTCGGTAAAACAGTAGTTGTCAACCCAACATTTGTAATGTTCAGGAAAGAAAAGCGCGGTCGAATGAAACCGAAATATGAAGATGGCGTTTGATCAACGACGAATAGCTACTTAGATTAAGCCTAGTATGGAGTTCAAACGGAATTCCGTTCCCCATATAAAATACACGTAAAAAGATGCACGAAATTACGTTCACCCGATTTTTCCGTGTACTTGTTTTGGGAGCACCGACTTCGAAGGGAATTCTGTACTTGTGAAACTTTCTAACAGATGGCTCTGCAAGGGAAATTGGAGACTTTTTTCCGTTCACGTTGGACGGAATAAATAGCTAGACAATTATTCCGTTGTTGTGCTGTTGGTAATTTTGACAGAACGACAGCAAATCACCTTTTGCCGTTCTGATTTTTGAAATTTATTCCTTTTTTTTTTAATTCTGACTTTCATTAAATTCATAATAATAATTGCGGTTCAAAAAATGTAATTACTCTTATTGAATGTTTTTTATTTTTTGTTTGCAACCACCGCAGACATACCCCTTAATAAATACATAAGAGTCAACTTTATACTTTTTCTCCACAATATTTTCTACACGATTTTTTCCGTGTAGAATTAAATTGCAAAAATGCTAAACGGAATTCCGTTTGAACTCCATAATAGGCTTTAAGCCTACATAGTATGGAGTTCGAACGGAATTCCATTCAGCATTTTTGCAATTTAATTCTACACGGATTTTCCACATAGTGGAGAAAAAGTAAACAGCTGACTCTTGTGTACATATTTATTAATAATTAGTGGGGCGTATGCGGTGGTTGCAGAGTCAGAAGAAAATAACATAAAATAAAAAGCATTCAAAATGAAATATTTCATTTATTTAAACCGCAATTATTATTCAGAGTCAGAATCACAAAAAAAACAGACAATTTAAAAAAATAAACTACAATAAACTACAAAAATCACCAAGGCAACAGCTATTTTTCTGTCGTTCTGTCAAAATTACCCAAAGTGCAACACGGAGTAATTGTCTAGCTATTTATTCCGTTCCAAAGTGAACGGAAAAAAGTCTCCAATTTCCCTTGCAGAGCCATCTATTAGAAATTTGCAAGTGATATATTACCAAGAGAATTCCGTTTGAAGTCCGTACACATAAAACAAAAAGTACACGGAAAAATCGGGTGAACGGAATTCCGTGCATCTTTTTACGTGTATTTTATATATATGGGGAACGGAATTCCGTTCGAACTCCATACTAGGCTAGCAAGTAAACATGCGGACATACTGCAGCGCCATCTTGTTGGTTATATTAAAACTTTGAGGTTTTTACATTACCGACATAGCTATTCATATTTTAATTTTTGACATAATTAATTATTATTATGATTCTTTCTGATAATGTTTATTTTTATTTTATTTTTTTTTATTTTCTATACACTTTTTACTTGTTTTTACTGCTTTTATTGTACTTTTTTCATATGAAAGATTGTTTTCGGTGTCAAGTGCTGCCCTCTCGTAGCACTGCCAGTAAACCGACCCGACAAGAAAAAAGTGACAAAATTGAGATCCAGCATTTAAAAAATGCATAAAAATCATACAAAAAACTTTATTCAAAATGTGAAAATGATTAAAACATAAAAGAAAATAATTATTAAAACTAAATTTGTTGAAAAAGAACCTCGACGATTATTATTTTCAACACTTCTGGTACTCGTGTGTGTGGAGGGGCTAATAGAATCGGTAAACATACGTTCGTTAGCCATCATCATTTTTCATTTTATTTTTTTTTTATTTAAATTAACATAATCATTATAAAAACTCATACGGAAGTTCTAACGAACTTCTGGATAATTATTAAAACTAAATTTGTTGAAAAAGAACCTCGACGATTATTATTTTCAACACTTCTGGTACTCGTGTGTGTGGAGGGGCTAATAGAATCGGTAAACATAAGTTCGTTAGTCATCATCATTTTTCATTTTATTTTTTTTTATTTAAATTAACATAATCATTATAAAAACTCATACGGAAGTTCTAACGAACTTCTGGATACCACAGCTAAGAAGTTTCAATTTCTTCGATATTCTGAAATGAATTAATATCCAATTTCAATTTGGTAAATATACATTGCTTCAAATCATTTTTTGATTCAAAGTTCGAAGAGAGAGAAAACTCATACAACTTTTACAATGTCATTGTATTTCGGGTTAACAAATTTCATTTTTTAGTTAATATTTATAATCCCATACCGTTTTCGATATCATAACATTGTGTTAATAAATGTTGGATTTACTGCGCCCAAAAAATCAGATTTTGAAAAAAAAAAACGAAGTATTCAAAAAAACATACAACTTTTAAAAGAATTTCATTGTATTTGAAAAAATATCTCATTTTGTCATTTTTGTGATTCTTTAATCTACTACATTGAGACGCACTATGTGCATCATTTAAATTTTTTTTGAATTTTAGTATATCTTTCTAGCATTTTGGGAGATATTTTAAAATTTAATCTTCTTAATTTTCCGGTATTTTCTGAAGCCTTATTCGGCGACTCATTTTATTATTTGAACATTCACATTTCTTATGATTTATTGTCTTTCCAATATAAATAAATAAACATCTTTAGAATTTCTCGGCCATTTTTTTTTTGTAATTTTTGTATCATTAGCTTCATACCATATTTTGCCTTTTCTAATGAAACTTGTATAGTGACCTGCATTTACTGTCAAGCCATGGTGTAATATAGCACTTATAACTCGATAATTATGGCCCTCGATTTTGATTACATCTGTTGAAGCGCTTGTTATATTATACTTGAACTTAATTTTTGTCACTTCACCGTTCTTGAATTGGAATAATTCTAATTGTAAGATAAGAATTTTACGGAACGAATTGACTTCTGTTTTATGTAACAAATTTTTGTAACTGCAAGTAGAACATTTTCCAATCGTTTGTGTTTTTTGATTTATGTTCGTGTCTACAAGCTCTTGAAGTTTAATGTTTGAACGACTCAAAATAGAGTTAATAGGAATAACCAGGATTGAGCCTTCAATCGAATTTTCCACCGTGTATGTACATTTATTGTTAAGACAAATTAAAGTATATTTGTTTGTAAATTGCACTAACTCAGAAACCGACTCAAGTTTTTGAAGCAGATCACTTGCAAATTCAGCAACATCTTCTTGACGTTGTTTAGTGTATTTTTCATGTACAAATCGTTTAACGTTCATAATGATAACAGTTTTATTCTTTTCCATGTAGCTTTCTAAGCAAATTCGTATTGGATGCTGTTTTGGCAGTCTTAATAACGAATTTTTAATAACATTGCAGTTGAAAAAACATTGCAAAAGGGAATTAATATAACACGACCTGTTATCAGAATTGTTTAGTCCACGCAAGGCTGTATCATTGTGCATTTCTAAAGTGTTTTCATTATTTTGGCAGTTCGCTACTTCCTTTTGCAAAACCCACTGACGATCATGAATTCTCGGTAAATCATGAGATGATTCAGCGTTAACAATTGGTAAATCCGGCCTGTACACTGATTTTAATCTGTTATATTCACAAATAGCTTCAGAACTAGCTGTCACCTCGGATGGATCAAAATTAATTAAATGTAATCCTTCGATTGAAATAATCCTCGACAATGCAACATACACTTGTCCTGGTAAGAACACGTGGCTTCCCGCATCAACAACAGCGTTTTTTAAACTTAAGCCTTGAGACCTATGTATTGTAATCGCATAACTTATACGAATTGGGAACTGTTTTCGAAAAATGAAAGCTTTATCAAAAATTTGGAATTTCACAGTCATTTTTTCAATCGTGTGCAAAGTACCTGAAGATGTTAATAATTGTATTTCTTGTATGTCATTTTTGTCGTCAAGATTTCGTTTAACAGATTTAACGAAACCTACCGTGCCATTTACTAACCCTTTACTAACATCGATGTTTTTGGTTATCATCACTTTTGAATTGATTTTGATTGTTACAACTTTCGGAAGACCTCCAGTTCGAGAACAATCTTCGTCATCGTTCAATAAAGCTTTTTCAACTTTTTTCTTCAAATATTTAGGACAATCTAATGCATCTTCAGCAACTAAATTAATTTCTTCACTTTTAATGCGCGACATCATTTCATCATTCAATATTCCACACATATGATTATTCGGAAGTAGACAAAGTGTGTCGGGAGGTAAAGCATCAATGTAATCGCATAACTCAAACAATATGTCTTGGTAATTTTTTGATTTAAACTTTATTAGTCGTCGGTTGAGTTCATTCAAATCATGTCTGGTCAAATATCCTATTCGTAAGCGAGAAAGCATTTGTGCATAAGATAAATCATTTTTTTGTCTCATGTTTATTGTAAGTTCATCATATTCGAATAAACTCCACAAATTGTAATTACCAATCGACTTTATATACAAGTTTATTTCGGCTTTTGTAAGATTCTTATATGCAGGATTGTCTTTGACGGGACGTAATTGCAATAAATCACCAAACAATATTATATGCAATTTTCCGAACCATCCATCTGGGTCATCGCTAGTATTGAAAATTTCAAGAAGTCGTAGATTTATGTACATCAATATAATATTAGATATCATTGATACTTCGTCAATTATAATTATACCTACATCTCGTAGTTCTTCTCTCAATACTTTTAAAGCAACATCAGATAATCTTGTGTACTTAGGAGTTTTCTCGGGATCAACTGGCAGCATGAACAGTTTATGTATTGTTAAACCTAATGCATTTAAGGCCGCTATCCCACTTGGAGCAACGACTACTACTCTTTGATTCATCGTTGCTTTCATCCAACGTCTTACTGATTGTATGAGGAAACTTTTGCCTGTTCCACCTTCGCCAGTAACAAAAAGCCTCAAAATTTCTTCTCTAGTACTCACTTTCACAGTTATTTTATTGAATATACGTTTTTGATCCGCATTGAGTTCACTTATCATTTGTGAAAGATTTTTGCAATCAATATTATCATCTAAATCTTTGAAATCTTTCATAGCTTTATCAGCTTCAATTGGTTGGCATTCTAATTCTTCGAAGTCATCTTTTGTTTCTAATTCAAATTCTTCCATTTTGTTTTTTATTAATTCTTCCATATCTTCGAAAGCCTTTTGATGTTCAATTAACTTATCATGATATTGTAATAATTTCGATAATTTATCTTTAACACTATAGAATGCTTCTGCATAAGTTGAATGCCCATCTTTTAAATCTTTAAACTTGCTCCAGGGTTTAAAGAGAAATAATATTGAATGATAAAATTTCTCTGGCTCAACGTTGATGTTATATTTGTAGTGATTAATTAGTCTTGCGTATTTACGTTTTCTAATATAAATGTTATTTATTTGATAAAATTCTACGTTTTTACCACAGGGTTTTTCCTTTGTATAATTAAACCATCGAACGAAATCGTACAAATTCCATTCTTCTAATTGTTCTGGTCGGTTCGGATAATAATCGTCTACCATATTAGGGCAAAAAATATCCGTTGAATCATCATCCAGATTTTTTATATCTTGATAACTTTTAAGTTTTTTATTTCGTATTTCGTTAATGTTAATCCATTGTATAGCAGTTTTTGAGTCCGTACCGTATAATGGTATTCCTAGTAAAGTATCAGCTGCTTCTAAAACACCACATTCCCTAGTTGTTAACATTTGCAAAGCAAAGCTCCATAAGCGACTGAATATTGATTGTTTGGTATCAATGTTCACTTTGAGTGCATTTTGATCTATATTACTTTTTTCTGGTTTAGTTTCGTATTTAGTTATATATCTACAGATAGCTCTTGATACTTCTCCGCAAAATTGTATATCCATATTTCCTTCCCATACTAGTAGAAGAGCAGGGTTATAATCATTGATATTTTCTTCATTTTCATTCCTTGGAAGATCGTACAATCGGGACTTGCTTTTTAACGCTTTTCGACCAGCTATAGAAGTTACAGCATCTCTGAGAAAAAGCTTTTTCGTAACTGGTCTGGAAAAACCAAACCTGCAGATTCTTCCTTTACCTTTTTTTGTTCTCAAGCAATATGAACTATGTCCATGACGTTGATGTGTATCAACTCGCTCATACAATGTTGGCGAAATTATTCTGTCAGGAATTCGACACGTTACATACTTTAGGATAAAATTAGCAACGTCTTCATTCGGCGATTCACCCAAAATAGGAGCATCTTTTACCCAAAGTAATAAATGAAAATGTTGTGTACCTCTACCTTGATATTCCCGTCTGAAGAAACTATGAACTATCTCACCGAGTGGTTTATCATCTGAATAAATAAAGTTAAGTATTGCTTGAAATTTATTATCAATAAATCTTGAAACAGAAACTGGATCTAACGCAATTAGCTCTTCGTCTGGAATTTTATCCATTTTAGGTTTATTAATTTCACGAATATACTTTGTCAAATCAGACCACAACCATTCTGCAGGGCTCAAAGTTAGAAACCATGTAGCCGGGCCATAATGATCTATCATACAATTTAGATTATTTCTTGGTATTTTCCAATATTCTTCGGTATTTCTTAGTCTGGAAAATATTGTATTCAAATCCGATTCAAGTTCGCCTTCTAATAATGCAGCCAAATAAGTACTTGCAGTGTATTGTTGAAATGGGTTCGTGATATAGATTTTGTGATGGATGCCTGCTCTCATTTGTCGTATAATATTGTCGTTCTGTCCATGAAATATATACTGCGTATTTAAACGAAATTGTGAATACTTAGACATTAACTTACTTTTGATGAATTCAAAATCAGACAATTTGATTCGACGATCCTCATGTTGACCATTTATTCCGTTCGGAAACAAATCTGGGAAACATAGTAAGTCCAACAGTTTAAATCGGTTATTCAAGGCGTCATCATGGATCTTCAACATTTGAAATAATTTGGTTGCAGTTTCATTAGGTCTCTTTTCATTTATAGGATATATAGTGTATTGATTATAAAAATCATTTGATTGAGATGTTTGAGTCAACATTGGCTTCTTTGTATCACCTTTATTTAGGATATCCAGAAATATTTCTTTTGTTTCTTCATAGGTTTTCTGTCTTTCAATTTTTCTTTCAGTTTCTTCAGTTTCTCCTATTTGAGTTTCTTTCGTTTCTTCTATTTTTTCTTCATTGAGTTTCACTACTTTCTGTGTATTGTCAATATTATTTAATATTGATCCATTCGTTGATATTTTTTTTGCTGCATTTTCATGAATATCAAATTCAGATTCTTTAGCTATTTCATCGTCTTCGAACGGATCTTCAAATACGATTGGGATTTTATTTAAACTTTCAAATATATCAGTTTCTCTTAAGGGCAAAATTATATTTTTATAATATGGATTATTTGATTTTAACCAATTAAGAGCATTAAATACTTTTTTCATGTCAACCAAGTTTTCCCAAATTATATTGGATTTCTTTGGCAATCCTCGTACTAAAATGAAAAATTCTTGTTCCAAATTAATGGGTTCATGATCAGGACAAATTTTCTGTAAAGTTTCTTCTAAAGGTAAAGGTAAATGAAAAGTTCGACCTTTGACTTTAGGAATAAGCCGTTTATGAGGTATGTTTTTATTCATTACTGTCCCCATCCTTTGGACAGTTTGAAAAGCCTTCGCTCTCTGAATCAACATTTTTTCATAACTGTGCAAAATTGAAATTTCTTCTGGCTGCACACAAGTAGATAAATTATTCAGTACACAAGTCGTTGGCATTTTATCATTCCTCAATTTTTGCAAACAATACGTGCACACATAATTACAATCTAATGACAAAGATCGTGTATACTTCATTAAATCTAACCATGTTCGTGTTTCTATTGGTTTCCGGAAATCATTTACATCGATTACGTTTCTTTTATAGCATAATTTTTCACAAGACACGCAGGGATAAGATGGAGTATCCAATGACTTTTTATGAAAAGCCTTAAACGCTTTGGCATGAGACGCTACAATGTCATCTTCATCTAAATCTATTTCTACAGCATGATGTGTAGTAGTTTTAATATTTTTTTTAGTAAATTCACATTCGGATTCTAAATATTCAATGTCCGTTTCGTTTAATGCTTTATCAATGCGATCTATTTTTTCAATATTTCGAAGAACTGTGTCAACTTTGGTTTTTATGGATCTTACTTTTGGAAAGTGTGGAGATAAAATAAGAGTACTTATAAATTTTGATTGACAAGATTTGAAATCATTATAACAGCTTTCAGGATGTCCGTGTTTTAAAAGTTGACAATGTGGAAGATCGCATAATTTCAAGTCATTTGAAAATAACCTGACATCCTTAAATTGAATTTTCATAATATGTTCTAAAAACTCTTGAAAGTGTTTAATCAAATCCTCGTCTTTGTATATCTTACAGACTGATTCATCACAATTCCAGGTGGGGGATTTTTTTTTCGAAACTTTTTTTGTTACCGGAAGTATGTTAGAAATTTGACCAGATTCATTAGTTGTCAATAATTTCGTTTTTGATTGTTCATTTTGCATTGAAAATTGTTTGAAGTTATAAGATGTTGTTACAAAAAAAGCTTCAGTTGTACTGCGATGTTTTGATTCGCCGCATAAAGCTGCTATAGTATCAGTTATATTTGCGTTAAAATTTTTTATTTTAGTTGTGTTAGCTTCAGCAGTTTCTTGCAATGATTTATATACTCTTCTCGCATGACAATAACAGTTTGTTCGACTGACTTTGCACCACTTGAATATTTTTGCAGCTTCTGAACGGCTATCTTTTTCTGGATACTTTAAAGATAATTTTTCTGCCATAAAACTAATAAAAGTTTCAGAGTTCTTACAAACACGAAATGTTGATGGAATACGATTTTTGCGCGACGCTAATATTTCCTTGCGTGGTTTTTTCAACTTTGGTTTTTTCTCTTTCAACGGAACGTTGTCTTTCATAGTTTTTGCTTTCTTCGATTGTTTCTCTTTTTCTACTCTTTTTCTTTTTTTTGTGATAAAAATATCAGACATTTCAGAATCTGAATCGTCAGAATATTCCAAATTAGAATCTTCTTGAGGTGGATTATTCAAAATCACGTTACATAAGTTATGAACTGATTTCATACCCTCTTCATGTTCTATATGAATCAAGTTATCAACTATTGGAAAATGTTCAATTATTAAATTTTTTAACATTTTGATTAAATGATTTCGCATCAGTAAATGATCATAAGTGGTGCTTGCTGGATCTCTTCCGCAAACCAGTGAAGTCGCAAAAGCAATCGCAAAAACTCCACAATCGTTATAATTTGGTTGTTGTTGTACTTGATGAAATAATATTAAATTTTTATCAAGTTGGGGGTATAATTTATCTATTATATTTACTTGTTCACTCGTTAAATGATGTAAATTTAAAGAATCGTAAATGTGCAAGGTATTACCACTAAAATATGTACATATCCAATGAGAGTCACCGTGTAATATTTGTACATGTTCTAAGTTGTCCGGTACAGGTTTGACTCTGTCAAGATTTTGGAGACATGCAGGTTCGTAAGGCAGAAATCTGGTTAAATTTTGTACTAGTGCAGTAAAACATAGCATTTGATCAGTTCCAATCCATGCATTATTAAGAATCGGTGTTTCCACATTGTATGTCAATTCTTGTAACTGTATTTTTGGCATACCCTGCCATGTTAGTGGACGACGATATCTCCTTGAAACTGCAGGAATGTTAGTTGTTTCATTTGATACATTATAGTTGTCATCAACAGATTTCTCTGCGACCGATTTTGGTTTATCAATTTCAGGTTTTTGTACAATTTCTTCTACTGCTTTTGCAGTTTGTTTTTTCTTAGAATCAATCATAATTGATTCATTACAAAATTTCGTTGTATATGCAGTCAACACTCGTCGTTCATTTTGATTTTTCTTGAACTTTTTATTAAAAGAAAGTCTAACTCGTTTTTCAATTGCTTGATTTCGCCTATACAAAGCTACCCCGAGCGGTAATACTTGACGAATTTGGAACCTAGGATCTTGAGGGAAATGGTCAATCGTAAAAGTCTCGAACATTGTAGCTAAATGATTTCGCATAGCATCATGATTGTATCGGATTTCATTCGGTTTCATTCCAAACAACAATGACACTGCAAACGCAATAGCATAAACTCCACAATCAATGAAATTAGGTTGTTTTTGAACTGTTGGAAATATAACTCTAGATAAATCATGATCGGGAAAAAGCTTATGCAAAAACAATGACAACTCATCAGTCAATATTCCGATGTTCAAAGAATCATAAATGTATATGTTTGTTGTGTCGTAATAACAACAGACAAAATGTCCTGGCAGATAAATTAATTGCATATAATCAGAGTCTTTACGCACGGGAGTAATAGAATCAGTATCGTTCCAATCAAGATATTGAAACTTTTTTTTAGTAACCTTTTCAACCAAACAGTTAAACGCAACAAGATGTATTATTTCCAATTGTTCACCTTTTTTGATTATATCCAAGTCAAGTTTAGTCAGAATCCCATCATACTTACAATTATTATCTAAACTCATTTTTACAATTTGTAAGAAAAAAAAAAACAACAAAAAACCTTTTTAGTCCTCCAAAAAATGAAGAAATCAATACAAAACTTTTTTCGTTTTGGAATTACTATTTCTACTCAGACAAGATTTCTCTTGGAGCAGAATACAAGTATCTATGATACTTGGAGCAACACAATGCTCTAATGTTTATAAACTTAACCCTAAATTTCGAGAACAGAGCTGTTACTCTATTCTCCAAAATTTGTTTTGATTCTGCAATATTAAATTAAACGTTGAAATTTTATGCCGACCGTTTAATATTTATTATTCAAAACAAATTCTTACACTGATAATTATATAAGAAGCAACAATCACTAAAAAACAGCACTGTGTAAAAACCCGCTACGCGAAAACGAATAATAACGAATAAATTCGAGAATGACAAAATGTATTTTAAACGTTTCAATTGAACAGTCGGTAAAACAGTAGTTGTCAACCCAACATTTGTAATGTTCAGGAAAGAAAAGCGCGGTCGAATGAAACCGAAATATGAAGATGGCGTTTGATCAACGACGAATAGCTACTTAGATTAAGCCTAGTATGGAGTTCAAACGGAATTCCGTTCCCCATATAAAATACACGTAAAAAGATGCACCCGATTTTTCCGTGTACTTGTTTGGGAGCACGGACTTCGAAGGGAATTCTGTACTTGTGAAACTTTCTAACAGATGGCTCTGCAAGGGAAATTGGAGACTTTTTTCCGTTCACGTTGGACGGAATAAATAGCTAGACAATTATTCCGTTGTTGTGCTGTTGGTAATTTTGACAGAACGACAGCAAATCACCTTTTGCCGTTCTGATTTTTGAAATTTATTCGTTTTTTTTTTAATTCTGACTTTCATTAAATTCATAATAATAATTGCGGTTCAAAAAATGTAATTACTCTTATTGAATGTTTTTTATTTTTTGTTTGCAACCACCGCAGACGTACCCCTTAATAAATACATAAGAGTCAACTTTATACTTTTTCTCCACAATATTTTCTACACGATTTTTTCCGTGTAGAATTAAATTGCAAAAATGCTAAACGGAATTCCGTTTGAACTCCATAATAGGCTTTAAGCCTACATAGTATGGAGTTCGAACGGAATTCCGTTCAGCATTTTTGCAATTTAATTCTACACGGATTTTCCACATAGTGGAGAAAAAGTAAACAGCTGACTCTTGTGTACATATTTATTAATAATTAGTGGGGCGTATGCGGTGGTTGCAGAGTCAGAAGAAAATAACATAAAATAAAAAATTCAAAATGAAATATTTCATTTATTTAAACCGCAATTATTATTCAGAGTCAGAATCACAAAAAAAACAGACAATTTAAAAAAATAAACTACAATAAACTACAAAAATCACCAAGGCAACAGCTATTTTTCTGTCGTTCTGTCAAAATTACCCAAAGTGCAACACGGAGTAATTGTCTAGCTATTTATTCCGTTCCAACGTGAACGGAAAAAAGTCTCCAATTTCCCTTGCAGAGCCATCTATTAGAAATTTGCAAGTGATATATTACCAAGAGAATTCCGTTTGAAGTCCGTACACATAAAACAAAAAGTACACGGAAAAATCGGGTGAACGGAATTCCGTGCATCTTTTTACGTGTATTTTATATATATGGGGAACGGAATTCCGTTCGAACTCCATACTAGGCTAGCAAGTAAACATGCGGACATACTGCAGCGCCATCTTGTTGGTTATATTAAAACTTTGAGTTTTCTACATTACCGACATAGCTATTCATATTTTAATTTTTGACATAATTAATTATTATTATGATTCTTTCTGATAATGTTTATTTTTATTTTATTTTTTTTTATTTTCTATACCCTTTTTACTTGTTTTTACTGCTTTTATTGTACTTTTTTCATATTAAAGATTGTTTTTGGTGTCGAGTGCTGCCCTCTCGTAGCACTGCCAGTAAACCGACCCGACAAGAAAAAAGTGACAAAATTGAGAAAAGTGACAAAATTGAGATCCAGCATTTAAAAAATGCATAAAAATCATACAAAAAACTTTATTCAAAATGTGAAAATGATTAAAACATAAAAGAAAATAATTATTAAAACTAAATTTGTTGAAAAAGAACCTCGACGATTATTATTTTCAACACTTCTGGTACTCGTGTGTGTGGAGGGGCTAATAGAATCGGTAAACATACGTTCGTTAGTCATCATCATTTTTCATTTTATTTTTTTTTATTTAAATTAACATAATCATTATAAAAACTCATACGGAAGTTCTAACGAACTTCTGGACAAATTAATGGGTTCATGATCAGGACAAATTTTCTGTAAAGTTTCTTCTAAAGGTAAAGGTAAATGAAAAGTTCGACCTTTGACTTTAGGAATAAGCCGTTTATGAGGTATGTTTTTATTCATTACTGTCCCCATCCTTTGGACAGTTTGAAAAGCCTTCGCTCTCTGAATCAACATTTTTTCATAACTGTGCAAAATTGAAATTTCTTCTGGCTGCACACAAGTAGATAAATTATTCAGTACACAAGTCGTTGGCATTTTATCATTCCTCAATTTTTGCAAACAATACGTGCACACATAATTACAATCTAATGACAAAGATCGTGTATACTTCATTAAATCTAACCATGTTCGTGTTTCTATTGGTTTCCGGAAATCATTTACATCGATTACGTTTCTTTTATAGCATAATTTTTCACAAGACACGCAGGGATAAGATGGAGTATCCAATGACTTTTTATGAAAAGCCTTAAACGCTTTGGCATGAGACGCTACAATGTCATCTTCATCTAAATCTATTTCTACAGCATGATGTGTAGTAGTTTTAATATTTTTTTTAGTAAATTCACATTCGGATTCTAAATATTCAATGTCCGTTTCGTTTAATGCTTTATCAATGCGATCTATTTTTTCAATATTTCGAAGAACTGTGTCAACTTTGGTTTTTATGGATCTTACTTTTGGAAAGTGTGGAGATAAAATAAGAGTACTTATAAATTTTGATTGACAAGATTTGAAATCATTATAACAGCTTTCAGGATGTCCGTGTTTTAAAAGTTGACAATGTGGAAGATCGCATAATTTCAAGTCATTTGAAAATAACCTGACATCCTTAAATTGAATTTTCATAATATGTTCTAAAAACTCTTGAAAGTGTTTAATCAAATCCTCGTCTTTGTATATCTTACAGACTGATTCATCACAATTCCAGGTGGGGGATTTTTTTTTCGAAACTTTTTTTGTTACCGGAAGTATGTTAGAAATTTGACCAGATTCATTAGTTGTCAATAATTTCGTTTTTGATTGTTCATTTTGCATTGAAAATTGTTTGAAGTTATAAGATGTTGTTACAAAAAAAGCTTCAGTTGTACTGCGATGTTTTGATTCGCCGCATAAAGCTGCTATAGTATCAGTTATATTTGCGTTAAAATTTTTTATTTTAGTTGTGTTAGCTTCAGCAGTTTCTTGCAATGATTTATATACTCTTCTCGCATGACAATAACAGTTTGTTCGACTGACTTTGCACCACTTGAATATTTTTGCAGCTTCTGAACGGCTATCTTTTTCTGGATACTTTAAAGATAATTTTTCTGCCATAAAACTAATAAAAGTTTCAGAGTTCTTACAAACACGAAATGTTGATGGAATACGATTTTTGCGCGACGCTAATATTTCCTTGCGTGGTTTTTTCAACTTTGGTTTTTTCTCTTTCAACGGAACGTTGTCTTTCATAGTTTTTGCTTTCTTCGATTGTTTCTCTTTTTCTACTCTTTTTCTTTTTTTTGTGATAAAAATATCAGACATTTCAGAATCTGAATCGTCAGAATATTCCAAATTAGAATCTTCTTGAGGTGGATTATTCAAAATCACGTTACATAAGTTATGAACTGATTTCATACCCTCTTCATGTTCTATATGAATCAAGTTATCAACTATTGGAAAATGTTCAATTATTAAATTTTTTAACATTTTGATTAAATGATTTCGCATCAGTAAATGATCATAAGTGGTGCTTGCTGGATCTCTTCCGCAAACCAGTGAAGTCGCAAAAGCAATCGCAAAAACTCCACAATCGTTATAATTTGGTTGTTGTTGTACTTGATGAAATAATATTAAATTTTTATCAAGTTGGGGGTATAATTTATCTATTATATTTACTTGTTCACTCGTTAAATGATGTAAATTTAAAGAATCGTAAATGTGCAAGGTATTACCACTAAAATATGTACATATCCAATGAGAGTCACCGTGTAATATTTGTACATGTTCTAAGTTGTCCGGTACAGGTTTGACTCTGTCAAGATTTTGGAGACATGCAGGTTCGTAAGGCAGAAATCTGGTTAAATTTTGTACTAGTGCAGTAAAACATAGCATTTGATCAGTTCCAATCCATGCATTATTAAGAATCGGTGTTTCCACATTGTATGTCAATTCTTGTAACTGTATTTTTGGCATACCCTGCCATGTTAGTGGACGACGATATCTCCTTGAAACTGCAGGAATGTTAGTTGTTTCATTTGATACATTATAGTTGTCATCAACAGATTTCTCTGCGACCGATTTTGGTTTATCAATTTCAGGTTTTTGTACAATTTCTTCTACTGCTTTTGCAGTTTGTTTTTTCTTAGAATCAATCATAATTGATTCATTACAAAATTTCGTTGTATATGCAGTCAACACTCGTCGTTCATTTTGATTTTTCTTGAACTTTTTATTAAAAGAAAGTCTAACTCGTTTTTCAATTGCTTGATTTCGCCTATACAAAGCTACCCCGAGCGGTAATACTTGACGAATTTGGAACCTAGGATCTTGAGGGAAATGGTCAATCGTAAAAGTCTCGAACATTGTAGCTAAATGATTTCGCATAGCATCATGATTGTATCGGATTTCATTCGGTTTCATTCCAAACAACAATGACACTGCAAACGCAATAGCATAAACTCCACAATCAATGAAATTAGGTTGTTTTTGAACTGTTGGAAATATAACTCTAGATAAATCATGATCGGGAAAAAGCTTATGCAAAAACAATGACAACTCATCAGTCAATATTCCGATGTTCAAAGAATCATAAATGTATATGTTTGTTGTGTCGTAATAACAACAGACAAAATGTCCTGGCAGATAAATTAATTGCATATAATCAGAGTCTTTACGCACGGGAGTAATAGAATCAGTATCGTTCCAATCAAGATATTGAAACTTTTTTTTAGTAACCTTTTCAACCAAACAGTTAAACGCAACAAGATGTATTATTTCCAATTGTTCACCTTTTTTGATTATATCCAAGTCAAGTTTAGTCAGAATCCCATCATACTTACAATTATTATCTAAACTCATTTTTACAATTTGTAAGAAAAAAAAAAAACAACAAAAAACCTTTTTAGTCCTCCAAAAAATGAAGAAATCAATACAAAACTTTTTTCGTTTTGGAATTACTATTTCTACTCAGACAAGATTTCTCTTGGAGCAGAATACAAGTATCTATGATACTTGGAGCAACACAATGCTCTAATGTTTATAAACTTAACCCTAAATTTCGAGAACAGAGCTGTTACTCTATTCTCCAAAATTTGTTTTGATTCTGCAATATTAAATTAAACGTTGAAATTTTATGCCGACCGTTTAATATTTATTATTCAAAACAAATTCTTACACTGATAATTATATAAGAAGCAACAATCACTAAAAAACAGCACTGTGTAAAAACCCGCTACGCGAAAACGAATAATAACGAATAAATTCGAGAATGACAAAATGTATTTTAAACGTTTCAATTGAACAGTCGGTAAAACAGTAGTTGTCAACCCAACATTTGTAATGTTCAGGAAAGAAAAGCGCGGTCGAATGAAACCGAAATATGAAGATGGCGTTTGATCAACGACGAATAGCTACTTAGATTAAGCCTAGTATGGAGTTCAAACGGAATTCCGTTCCCCATATAAAATACACGTAAAAAGATGCACCCGATTTTTCCGTGTACTTGTTTTGGGAGCACGGACTTCGAAGGGAATTCTGTACTTGTGAAACTTTCTAACAGATGGCTCTGCAAGGGAAATTGGAGACTTTTTTCCGTTCACGTTGGACGGAATAAATAGCTAGACAATTATTCCGTTGTTGTGCTGTTGGTAATTTTGACAGAACGACAGCAAATCACCTTTTGCCGTTCTGATTTTTGAAATTTATTCGTTTTTTTTTTTAATTCTGACTTTCATTAAATTCATAATAATAATTGCGGTTCAAAAAATGTAATTACTCTTATTGAATGTTTTTTATTTTTTGTTTGCAACCACCGCAGACGTACCCCTTAATAAATACATAAGAGTCAACTTTATACTTTTTCTCCACAATATTTTCTACACGATTTTTTCCGTGTAGAATTAAATTGCAAAAATGCTAAACGGAATTCCGTTTGAACTCCATAATAGGCTTTAAGCCTACATAGTATGGAGTTCGAACGGAATTCCGTTCAGCATTTTTGCAATTTAATTCTACACGGATTTTCCACATAGTGGAGAAAAAGTAAACAGCTGACTCTTGTGTACATATTTATTAATAATTAGTGGGGCGTATGCGGTGGTTGCAGAGTCAGAAGAAAATAACATAAAATAAAAAATTCAAAATGAAATATTTCATTTATTTAAACCGCAATTATTATTCAGAGTCAGAATCACAAAAAAAACAGACAATTTAAAAAAATAAACTACAATAAACTACAAAAATCACCAAGGCAACAGCTATTTTTCTGTCGTTCTGTCAAAATTACCCAAAGTGCAACACGGAGTAATTGTCTAGCTATTTATTCCGTTCCAACGTGAACGGAAAAAAGTCTCCAATTTCCCTTGCAGAGCCATCTATTAGAAATTTGCAAGTGATATATTACCAAGAGAATTCCGTTTGAAGTCCGTACACATAAAACAAAAAGTACACGGAAAAATCGGGTGAACGGAATTCCGTGCATCTTTTTACGTGTATTTTATATATATGGGGAACGGAATTCCGTTCGAACTCCATACTAGGCTAGCAAGTAAACATGCGGACATACTGCAGCGCCATCTTGTTGGTTATATTAAAACTTTGAGTTTTCTACATTACCGACATAGCTATTCATATTTTAATTTTTGACATAATTAATTATTATTATGATTCTTTCTGATAATGTTTATTTTTATTTTATTTTTTTTTATTTTCTATACCCTTTTTACTTGTTTTTACTGCTTTTATTGTACTTTTTTCATATTAAAGATTGTTTTTGGTGTCAAGTGCTGCCCTCTCGTAGCACTGCCAGTAAACCGACCCGACAAGAAAAAAGTGACAAAATTGAGAAAAGTGACAAAATTGAGATCCAGCATTTAAAAAATGCATAAAAATCATACAAAAAACTTTATTCAAAATGTGAAAATGATTAAAACATAAAAGAAAATAATTATTAAAACTAAATTTGTTGAAAAAGAACCTCGACGATTATTATTTTCAACACTTCTGGTACTCGTGTGTGTGGAGGGGCTAATAGAATCGGTAAACATACGTTCGTTAGTCATCATCATTTTTCATTTTATTTTTTTTTATTTAAATTAACATAATCATTATAAAAACTCATACGGAAGTTCTAACGAACTTCTGGATAAAAGAATTTTAAAATCGAATTTTAGACTGTCATTTTCACAAAATACCGGTACAATTGTAGGTATTTTATGAAAATGACAATCAAAAATTCGCTTTATTTTTACCCACTACTTTGATCTCATTTGATTTTTCATAACATAAAATGATAAAATTTTAGCGACAGAATAGGCCCCATTATTCACAAAAAAAAAGAATTATTTTTTGCAAGTAAAATTAGGCAATTCTCGAAAAACAGTAAAAACAGGCGTTTTTTGAAAATTGAAAACATTAACAGCTGTTTTTTGAAAATCACTGTTTTTGAAAAGCCCTTATTCAGACCCGCCTTTAATACAATTCCTTTATCTGGGGACTCGAAAATCGCTTGCCCACACCAGCAGGTAAATAAGAGCAGTCAAGATAACTTTCGCAGACTAAGCTACCGTATGAATGATGCACATGTATACATCCTGATTTCATGTTAATTTTAAATTTGTAGAATTGAAGAGTTTTTTCGTAAATTTATTCAAATAATCTTCTTTAAACAGTGTACAGCCAAATTACAAATGGTTTTGTCTACATCTGTGCAAAAGGTACATAACGACCAAACCAACCCTTCATTTTATGATAGTCACAGGGGGAAATCTGCAACAGACCACAGTTGTATCAAGTTTTAGCAAAATTTAATTATGCATGTTTGCAAAGTTAATAGACGTAAAACAGAGTTCAGAATGTTGTGAAAACTCTAGCAATTTCAATTGTTCCTTTTTTCTTATAAAGATTCCTTTAATTCAGTACATCCTAAATGGTTCTTTTCTAGAAAAAACTAAACATGAGGGAGCAACTTGTGCTACTATCTTTCTTGTCACATTGCAATAGAATCTAAAGGTAGAATTAAAACAAATGCTAAATGTATAGCACCCATTATTGAAAGCTGTTCAGGCAATATAGTGGCACATAATTGTATGTTCAATAGAATTTTTTTCAACATCTTGTGATTCCAGAAGGAAACTTATCTCAGAAGGAGGACAACAGCTGCCATCTGCTTAGACATTTAGGTCATATGTTTTCCTATATTGATAAGAATCAAATATTTATCGAATTGGGTGAGATAAAAAAAGTGCTGAACTTTTGCTATTCATTCATTTTAGGGGCAATATCTTGCTAAGAAGACCAAGATCCTGCAATTTTGCATATTTTGCAATAACATAAATTTAGGAAAGAAGGGAAAAACTTGGGCGTGACTTACAAGGAAAGCATGGTTAATAAGTTTTTAAAATACAAACGAAAAAAAGAGTCTTCGAAAGTTTGGGTTTCTTTAACCCTTATGTTACTTCCCAGACACACCGATTCCATTGAGGACTTTGAGATATTACCATATACCATTGAACATTCAATTTTATTATTCGCTCATATGCCCATCTTTTGAGCTATTTTAAGTAGATTTATGTGTTATTTGTGGTAATATAGATCTAAAAATGCTAATATATACATATGTATGTATGTTGTATGAAATTTTTGACGACCCACAACTCTCAACTTTAATAAAAATCAACAGATTGAGACTAGCCGGCCACGTGATCAGGATGGAGGACAATCGCATCCCAAGACAATCGCATCCCAAAACGGCTTAAGGCATCAGAAATTTCGGGAAATAGGCCAGTAGGTAGACCCAGGAGGAGATGGATAGACTCTGTGACGGCTGACGCAGAGTCAATGCTCAACATCCCGAACTGGAGACATGCTGTAAGGGACCGTCAAACTTGGAGAAATGCCCTAGAGGAGGCCAAAGCTCGATTTGGGCTGTAGCGCCATTGGATGGATGGATGTACATATGTACATATGTATATGCGTTTAAACTTTTGTACCCCTTTAGTTACTACTCTTCCACGCGCTCTAATGTTTCACTGAAAAAAAAAAAAATAAATAAATAATAATAATAAATAAAAAAATATGAGCGTGCTTAAGACCACACGTTAGAAATAAAACTTTTGTGCTCAACAGCTAGTAATATTAACTATTGCAGCATAGTGGAAAGACTGTCGCTAGTAGAAAAGCTAAGAAAAGTCAGGGCAACGACAGATGCCGGAAGTATAGTGACGTCTACTGACGGACTTGATACAAGTACAATTTATAATATTTATGAATTCCTATTTACATTAAAACGTAAAAACGAAATGAAGGTTTTATAATAACTGAAATATTTTTGATTTAAACTGGTGTAAAAATCACGTAAAAACTGCGTCTGTTTAGACGCTTATCTCCCAGGAACGTTCCTCGCGCACTTCGTGGATGAAGATAGAAGTGGCGTAGTACCTCTTATCATCCCCACTTTCCCCTTCATCCACAAAGTTAGGACGTGCCGTTTCTGATGAAAAATTAATAAAAAATCGTCACTCAAAATCTTGGGGATATCGTTGAAGTTTCGACCTAGTAAATTTGAGCCTTCGGAACTGGAGGTTATTTATTTATTATAAGCCAAACACGGCTAACTTAAATTACATTACATTACTTTTCTTATAATATTCAGTCTTAAAAATTACACTGGCTAAAGATAATTGTTAGTGGGAAGGATTCATACTATAAGTAGGGATCTAAGTTTTTTCTTGAAGGATATTTTGTCAATTGTAGGGGAAAAACATGATCCATGGCTATTGAAGACCATGCAACAGCTGTTGACGGGCTCGTTTCTTCCATATTCAGTGCGGTGCGGGTATTCCTTAAGAAGTTTCGTATGTCTTGTATGTCTAACATCATCATTGAATTTGATCATACGCGATAGAAACTGTACTTTAAGGTTGTCATTTATAATGTCCAGGGTAAGGCATGAAATAAGCATTTTTCTCCTCGCCGACAGTGGCATAAGCTCTTAAACTTTGAGCCGGTCATTGTAGGGTGGCAGGCTTCGAAAATCGTGCGGATCATGCAGATGTCTCAAAGCAAAAAGGAGAAATTTCTTTTGAACAGATTCAATCCTGATCTTGTTAACTTCGAAAATGGGATCCCAGACCGGGCAAGCGTATTCCAGGATTGGGCGGACTAAGGAACAAAAAAGTGTTTTTGTAACCCATACATTACCGAACTCTTTAGCCCTTCTCTTTATAAAGCCAAGAAGCTTATTGGCCCTGGCAGTAATACTATCGTAGTGCATATTGAAATTTAGTTTCTTGTCTAGGACAACACCTAAATCCACAATATGATCGACATGATTCAATATCTTGTCATTGAGATAATAGTTGTGCAGCTGAGTGGTTTTCTTTCGAGAGAAAGTAATTGCATGGGACTTGTCAGTGTTGAGATGTAATTTATTAACTATGCACCAATCTTGCAATACTTTGAGTTTCGACTGGAGAAATGATACGTCGGCTTGGGACTTAATGGTGCTATATATTTTGAGGTCATCTGCGTAGAAGAGATGAGGAATATTACCTAATTTTTCAGATAAGTCAGAGATGAATATATTAAAAAGTAGAGGGCCTAGATGGCTGCCTTGAGGAACGCCGGAAGTGACGTCAATCTCCTTTGATAGAAATCCTTGGAATCTGATAACCTGTGATCTTCCGTCAAGATATGATTTTATCCATTCCAGCGGAAGTCCCGAAATTCCAAATTTAAAAAGCTTTGAAATTAAGGTATTGTGGTCAACTCGGTCAAAAGCTTTGCTGAAGTCAGTATAAACAGCATCGATTTGATAACCGTTTTCCATCCCACAAAGCACTTCGGAGGTTAGAACCATAAGGTTAGAAGTGGTTGAGCGCCCTTTTCTGAAACCGTGTTGTTCTTCGTTGAGATGAGGATCGATTAAGGGGGCGATCTTGCCATGAATAAGTTTCTCGAAAAGTTTAGGGATTGATGATAAGATAGCTGCAGGAGAATTGCAGGTACATTGTCTGGGCCGTGACCTTTATTAGTGTCGAGATTATTTAAACCGGACATTATATCGTCAACAGACAGGGAAAGATTATCTATAAGATTATTTATAAGAAAAGTGTCAGTGTGCGTATTAGAATTGGACTTGGGGCAATAAACTTTGCTGAACTTATCAGCAAACATGCTACAGATCTCTTGGGGGCACGAAGAGTGTTTACTACCGTTTGTCATTGTTGTCGGATAGCCTAAGGTCTTTCGTTTTGTATTAACAAAAGCGAAAAACTTCTTGGGGTCATTTATGATGCTATTTCCGATAGAGTTGAGATATGTAGTATAGGCCTCGCGTGACCTAACACTAAATTCAGAGGCTAACCTAGTGTATGCTAATTTCAAATCCGCGTTTACGTTGGGGTTATTTCTAATCATATTATACAATTTATTTCTATGATTACGAAGCGAACGAATATCCTTATCCAGCCATGGTTCCGATAATTTATCCCTTTTTTTAATCCTGGGTACATGTTTGTCAATGATGCTAAAAAGAATAGTATAAAAGCATAATACTACTTCGTCAAGATCATTACCTGATAGCCTATGCTCCCAGTCAACCAGGGATAGTTCACGGCCAATACTGATATAATTCGCATTCTTGAAGTCGTAAATAATTGTGTTATTGTAGTAGGTACGATAATTAGAGACTGTGGTATTAAGTTCAAGAATCCATGCGGAGTGGTGAGTAGTATTAGTGAAAAGGTTCTCCTCTTCGGAAGCGGGTAGGATTTTCAGCTCTTCGTGTGAATTAGTGAAAATTAGATCCAACCATTTACCGCAAGAGTTAGGAGTCCTAATAATTTGGTGTAGACCATTGCCATAAAAAGTATCGATAAACTTTATATCGATGGAGTTTATGACATTAATCGGAAGTAAGTTATTATCTTCCTCGTCAGGGATAAAGGATATATTGGGGCGATTGAAGTCCGGTAGAATAAATATATCCTAGTTATCGTAAAGCGATTCATTGGCCTCATCTAATATATGAAGTAACTCATCATATTTAGATTCGTCAGAATTGGGGGGTATGTAGAATGTACCGATAGATAGGTGTTTTTTGCCCGATTTGACTCTAATAAAAACATGTTCAAAAGAAAGCGAGCGATTAGTTATGAGCAGTTCGCTATTTAAGGAGTCTTTTACTGCTATAAGAACCCCTCCTCCTCTTGAAAGACCGGTGGAGTTGTAGTTTCGATCACATCTATATATGGTCCAGTTGCAATCTAAGATCTCTTCATTATGGAAAGTTTCATTGAGCCAGTGAGTTTCGGTGATCACAAGTACATTATAATGACAAGATGTCGAGTCAATGAAAAAGTTGTTAATTTTGCCTCTCATACCACTGCAATTGTGGTAAAAAAGCTTTAAGTTTTCGGGCAGGTTTGGTTTGGGATAATTCGGGGTACGGAAGAAGTGCCTAGTTAGGGCCGATAATATCTGGTCATTTCATCCCGGCTTTTCTGCAGCTGAGATACATGAAGTGATCTCACATGCAGGGCATAAGTGGAAAGGTCCTTGCGTACTTGTTGGGATGTTATTTGAAACTGCTCATGAAATTTAGTGTATAGTTCGAGCAGAGTATTGCGATCTGTGGGAAGACCTTCTTGCTGTATGTTAATGATAAGGCTGGTCTTGGTTTTACCATTTATGCAAGTTGAGCCGGGTTTGTCATGCATGTAAGCTAGGAAAAGTCTTAAATTATCGTAAATCCTACTATCTCGTAGACGAGATAACAAGTATCGACCGTCCATTGAATCCGCAGACATTAAGGTGTTCTTTACAACCGGGGGCTGCAACGGGTCCAAGAAAAATGGTTTGGTTGTTGTGGGGATGTTGTTGACATGGCTGTCAGCTGCTATCGAAGAGTTATTCGAGGCCGTAGGTTGTTTTTGTATCGAAGACGCGAGAGGTTGGTTGTTGGTGGGGATCTCGCTGATATTTGCATAGGAACGGCCGCCCACGACAATGTGACTTCGGGAAAAATTTGAATATGAAGCCATCGAATTGCTTTTGTTTGATGGGGGAGTGACAGCAGAGGACGTTGAGGGAATGTTATGAGTCCTAGTGTTAAAGTTGTTGTTGGCTCTATATTTGGAGGATGGAACATGTGGTGCTAGTGTATCATTTATTGGAGTAAAGATAGCAGAGGATATGGAGGGGATGTTATTCCTATTAATATCATTATTGGCTGGTCTGTAATTGGAGGATGGCTCAAGTGGTTTTAGTGTGATATTGGATTTGGACCTTATCCTAGTGTTAGAGCTTATACTAGATTGAGTTACACCACTACGTGAAATGTTAAAACTTTAGCGAAGTTCTCATCATGTTGTAACTGCGCGACTATATATCGAGCGCCATTTATGTAACTGCACAATGGCGCGACTATATATCGAGCGCCATTTATGCGTGGTCTTGCCCCCTTAACCAGAAGCCCGGAAAAGCCTGAAAAGGACACAACACCAGACATAAAAAAATTCGGAATATGATACTCTTCCCCACCCTAATCGCCGAGGCCAATGTTAGGGTGCGATGCCGGCCACACGTAGTTTGCTAGCTCGCCGGATGGGGTCGTGAGGTGTGTGGCCGGGCCTGCACTTACATGGTTCACCACGTACCTGTATGCCGATGCGAGTTTTTATTCACTCTAGTCCATCATCACAGCAGCCCCTGAGAAATGGCATCGTTCTCCGCTTCGATGTACGGTGAAGCATCGCCCTACAAGAATTTGCAACCCCTAATACTCCCGGAGAGAAAGTAGACCCGTTTAACCATCCCAAAAAAACCTCTTCTACTTACTTCACCATTATGTTTTTTATTTTTTTCTATTTCAGTTACAATTCTCTGGTACATGTTAAAAAAACATTTAAAAAAACTTAACCCAAAAGTAACAACATAAGCCGTGTTCTTTTTAATGAACTATATAGTTCTTTTATCGAGTTCATTAAAAAACGACAAGGGAAATTTCATGGAGCGCCTGCTTCGATGCTTAAAAAATTCAAAATTAAACGGAAGTTAAGTGTTTTTTTACACTGTAACACGAAATCCCCTCTAAAAAATAATAAATATGTTTCTAAAAAATCAATTATTTTTTACCAATTTGCTCTCATCACTTTCCTGTTGTTTTTATTTGTAAATTACGTCTTTCCGACCCCCCAAAGTGTCGAAAAACAGGTTAGCCAACTGTCAAGACACTGTATCCCAAAACTTCATAAAATGAGGCAAGCAGAGGTTCCTACCATCTTCTTTCTCTTCGCTTTGTGTTTGAACGTGAACGGATGTCACAACCTGAAACCAGATAAATATTTTCACATTGATATTAATATTAACCAAATAAATAAACTTTAATTCGACTTTGTGTATTTCATTATATCCACAAATAATAATTATTTCATCAGTGGTTAACATTTAACTTTTGTGAGAGTCTGTTTTTCCTGACAAATTACGATACAGGCTGTATGTCAACAAATTACGATACAGGCTGTATGTAATTAGGAAAAATGACTATCACGAAAATATCTGCGACAGGTGCAAATTAGTGACTCTACAAAATGGAGGCGGCAATAGAGAGTCTGGGGTTTTCACAGTTTGACGGAAGAGATTACGCAGTTTGGAAATTTAGGTTGGAGTTGTTCATCAAAGAAAAAGGGCTGAAGAAGCACATAGACGAACAACCTAAAGAGGCGAATCTACGTGAAGAGAAATGGCTGCAAGATGATGCGAAAGCAAGGAACAAGGAGAAAGCAAATCACTAAGTGAATTTTTTAAAGAATATGAATCTGCAGTGCGTAATTATAAGTCAGCAGGAGGTAATATTGATGAAATGGAAATGATGATCAATCTCCTTATGGCGTTACCAGAATCATACCAAACTGTCGTAACGGCATTGGAAACTCTAGATGAAAAAGACCTTACTATGGAAAGAATAAAAAGAAGACTATTAGAAGCTGAATTGCAAAGACACACACATAATTCCGATTCCTCCAATACAAAAGACGAAACACCAATATCGTTTCATACTCAACAAAAATGTAAAAACCCATTAAGTGTTACAGATGTGGCAGAATGGGACACAAAGCCAACAAATGCAGATTGCAGAAATCAGGTTATAGAGGCAAATTACACGGCATAACATTTCTTCCATCAACACTTCCAATAAACCGGTTTTATGGGCAAGGTGTCGCGGGGAAGTTTGTTACTTGTGCATCCCAAAAAATTCTCGACTGCACAGAGCAACACACTAACACAATCATAATTTCATTCTCGGGGCCTACGAAAATGACTTAGCTTAACTGACAGTTTGTACACAGCTACATAAACAATAGAATTGTTACACGAAAAAATGCAGAACAGTCAGTTTATCGTGTAATTCGTATAACACGCACAAACCTGTTTGTTACAGCAGAAAATGTTACGCCGTGTAACTCGCCTCATAGTGAAACCCATGTAACGAAATTTGATGTGAAAAACGGAAATAAAAATTTTGCCCTGAGTGCGAATAACAGCAAAAATGCTGCCGTTGACACTAGTGATTTTGTGTGCTTGCTTGACTCCGGATGTACTGACCACATTGTAAATAACACCAACGCGCTTCAAAATTCGACAGAATTGTCTAATACCAGAGATAACATAATACTCCGTATAAAGATGCGACAGCTAGAACAAAAAAGCCGAACGCTTTTTGCCTCGGCAGGCCTCTGAGATTGCCTCCCCCTTAGCAACATGCAACATATTCGAGTGTCTAGCAACACAAGGAGGCGAACGTGGTCATGGTCCGCAGCACAAGAGATGCGGTGAGTTTGTGGATAAGGAAGCTAGAATTTTAGGGGGGCAAGGAAAGGAACTGACAACAGAATGTTTCTCGCAACATCTTTCTTTCTTTCTCATCTTTCAAACGTTTGCCTCTAGCTCTACATTGAAGGATTTCCCTGATGCTTTGTATTTTAACTATTTCTTAGAACATTCCGTGTATTTTTTTAATGACTGTCTGAGATCCACTATCAATTTCACTTGATTTCAAATTCTTGGTGAGAGGGTTTGCGATATTTTTAAAATAGGTGATTAGTTGAGGTTTTGGTTACTTTTTTTTATTTTCTGGTATTTCGGTATTGGCTAACTCGATTGATTTTGGAATCGAATTTAGGTAATTATTCTTTGCTTTATTTTATGCAAAATCTGGGACAAGTACTTTTTCTAAATGCTTGTAAAGTTAACTCCCCGCCCACAATAAAAAATCGTACGTCTGCTCAAAACAATTCGATCGTAATTGTTTTGGTAAAAATAAATTAAAAATAGGTTCAATACCTTTAGGCTTCATGTCCAGTCAATTTTCAGGAAAAACGTATGACAGAAGGAATTCATTCTCGGACTTGCAATTACAGGATTTATCCATTTTAGAGTCCCCTTATCAACAATTAAATATTGAGCTCGTAAATATATACTGCAAACAATGGAAGATGAAAAACAATTTCTTTATATTTGTCCTTCTGGTGGAGACTAAAAAAAATAAGTTTTCAAATTTTTGGACTTCCATTTTATTAGTTATAAATTTTCAAAAAGTCGAAAATCTTAAAATTTTAACAAATTTTGAAATCTTCAAATTGATCTAGTTCAAAAACTATTTGACATAGAAAGCTGAAAGTAGCACCAATTTCTTCTGCTTCAATAAGGCTTTTATACGTGATATACAATATAGTATTATTAGTAAGAATAAAACTATAGTATTATTAGTAAGAACGAAACTTTTGTTTTTGGAATATCTCAAAATAATATTTCTCCAAATTTTTGAAAAAATTATATTTTGTACATACAATCTTAACGTACATATAATGCCAAAATTTAGGATAGGACGACATTGGGATCATATAGAAATAAATGTTTTTAGGTACTCAATGAACGCAATATAAAAAAACATTTGCCAAAAACATAGCCATTTACTAATTTGGGTATGGCGAATTAAATGGAAATAAAGTCAACCCTCTAACTTGATCGAAAACTACCCCCAGGACAACTCTTAATACTAAATTTTAGGGTTTCACACTTGCACTCCAAAAAATTTTTGTTTATGGGCTATTTATAAACGATGAGTAATTCTTGAGACCAAAATCAACCCTATCGGTGAAGCGGAAACCACCCCCACAGCAACCCCTAACCTTAAATTATTTTCTTTACGCCCAAAATGAAGGTTCACCACGCCAATTTTTAAAGTACATACACTAGGGCTTATACAAAAACCGACTTATAGGTACATATACAACTTTATCCATTATTATAGTCTCCCTCAATAGTGGTACATTCATTCCAACGCTTCTCTAACATTTCTATGTCGTTCTTATAGAACGATTTGATCAACCTCCTCATTGGAGCCATATTTCTTGCCGGCGACCATCTTTCTTTTTTAATTTCAGAACAGGTAATATTCGCTTTAGGCTAAATTTGCATAAGTCGGTGTACGTAGAAGCAATTCGAAGTACAACTTGGGCGATTTTGCCTTTGTTTCGATCGCCTATCGTGGTACGGTGCATTAACTTGGTGAAGGGGCACTTGTTTTTCTTTGCTGTTTTCTTCGCGATTTCGTCGTTAGTTATGTAATATTCACTATGGATCCCCTTTCCTTTTCAAAATAGTCGAAGCACTTCCCAAAATAAGCGTCTGTCCCAGCCGAATTTTTCATGTTTTGTCACTTTGGACGGCTTTCCTGGCAGATGTCTACTTAGTTGATGGCCAATTCAACGGTTGGCTTCCCGTCAAATCTGAACCCCACCCTATCTCTTCGGGGGTCCCCCAAGGATCGATTTTATTACCGGCCCTATTTCTTATCTTTATAAATAACCTACTTTCGATCCCCTCCAACCCACTTCTCAGCTTTGCTGACCACGGTACCCTACGTTACTCTTACAGCTACGATAGAAGACAGACTCATGCCAGATCTGTCTTGATGATCGTGAATTAATGTTCCATTCTATTAATAACGACATTAATCTCATTCTAGAGTGGGGAAAAAAGAATCGTGTCGAATTCAACTCCACCAAAACTAAGTACTGTCTTATTTCGAAACAAAAAGCTCAACACTTCACCATCCTTAACAGTGGATGACGTTAAACTAATGGCCGACCCATCCCTACACATCTTAGGCGTGACATTAGCCAAAGACTTGCGATAGAATGACCACATATTCCAATTCGCCAAACAAGGATCCCAGTGCTTGGGATTTCCTAAGAGGTGCAAGTTCCTCCTCCAGCCATCGGCTCGTGCTGTTATTTATAAATCCTACATTCGGCCTCTTCTCGAATACAACTCCCTCGTTTGGGGCGGCGATTCGATAACCACCTTGGTATGGTTAGATAAAGAGCAAAAAAGCGCACTTAAATTAATTGATGACGACACCGCCTGCTCCACCATCGACCCCTTGAGCCACTGTAGGAATGTAGCAGCACTGACAAAATTTTATCGCTACTATTATAGCGACTGCTCCTCCGAAATAAACGCTCTCCTGCCTCCACGGCAATCTTATAACCACAACACTGGATTAGCCCACTCGTCTCATTCCTTCTACCTTCAACTCCCCCTTTCACGCACTCAACAAGATATGCATTCGTTTGTAAATAGAACAACTCGACTGTGGAATAATCTCTCGCAGGCAGTATTTCCGATATCATACAACATCCAAGAGTTCAAACGCAGGGTTCATCGTCCTCTTCTCCAACACCCCTTCGAACCCTCATAACCCTTAACCTATTCCCCCCCCGTACTAAGCTTGTGCTAGACATTGCACCATGACGATAAACGACATGACGCACTGGTAGTACAAAGGGTGATTCCTGAGCTTAGCACTGCCATATAAAATCATCATTTATATGATGAACTTATTAAGTGTTGTAATAGATACACACATATGTCTTAATTTTCTTCTTCGTTACTTATTCTAACATCTCATCTTCTATAGATTATATAAGTTTGATAATATCTGTTCGGATAACTCAATGTAGCTGTCAGAAGAAGTGCAATGTATAAATTTAAAACCGTTTTGTTTTTACTGGAAACCCCGAATTTCGAATTACAAAATTTTCTTGTAAAAACCGGTTTTTAAAAACTGACAAACCCTAACATACACCTATTAGATTAAAAATAAATTTTGGAAACGATACCTCTGCTCTCGGGCATCGGAAATCACCCGCACCATTAGCGGTGAGAGCTAAATTATTTAATTGAAGTTTAGGTATAAAATTAAATAATTTAGTTTTCATCCCCTAGAGGTGGGGTGGCTTGTACCTGAGGGATAGGCAGGCATGTTTTAGAAACCATGTCTTATATGAAATATACATATGTTCTTGTTCATTAAAAATTGGCAGTGAAACCTTTATTTTGGACATAAGAAAATAATTTAACTTCAGCAGTGGCTGTAGGGG